>JANHFJ010010458.1:196170-206476 GCA_032468195.1 Cerberus rynchops
CACATCTGCTTATTACAATGTACATGGGAAAACATTTACTGAGTCAGTCAGTCAGACCCAGTTGTAAATCACAAAGAAAGTTTCTTGTAACTAAAGAAACTTGTAACTTTCTTTCTTGTAACTGTATTCTTCCACAGAATGAAAATGTTTTGGCATTGTTTGTTCATTTAACATCACTACTAAATTTTTTGTAAACCCCATCAATAAAATGACTTCTGTTGTCGAGTCCTCTGGAGTACAGTACAAATGAGCCAACCATGATTGCTGTGGTTTCTCACTCAATGATTCTAACAAGGAGCATATGGTCCCCATATGATGTTACTGCTTTCCCTCCTCCAATTCCAACAACTGTGAATATTTTTTTGCAGATGAACTTTCCCCCTGCTAAATGACTGGTAAAGGGGAAGGAGAAATTGACCTCTGTCACTCTAAAGATGGTATTCTCCAAATAAACCAAGCACGAAGGGATCGCAGACCTTTGTTTATGCATGTCATAGGACACAGTCAGAGAAAGACGTTAAAGTGCCTTCATCTCATGTTCTCATTGATTAAACCAATATTTTAAAACGTAAGAATCCAGAGAGATTAAAAAAAAAAATCCATCTCGGATTTCCCCAACCTGTGACTCCATATCTGCTGGATGTTAGTTCTCATCATCAGCATGGTCCAAAGTCAATATGATCAGAGGCATGTTGATTCAGGATTGTGGGAAATGAGATTCAGAGGGTACTAAGTTTCCCAAAGCCATTGGATGGATACATTTGGGAAATCAGACAAGATTATAATAGCAGCAACTCCTTTCTGATAGGAGTGTATAAAGGATGGATGAAACCCCCTGCAGTAAAAAAAAATCACAATCTGACAAGCATATACCTATTTTTTGTGTTTTATCTGGGTTTGAGATCAAATTGAGTTATGGTTGTATGAACATCACTACCAACATCATCTTTGCTGAAAGAACAAATTGCAGATCTTAAATGTTCTGTAGATCTCCTGTTGCATAGCTCACCTCTCCTAAGAAAAAGCTTTCCTCGGAGACAGGAAATTTGGAGGTATAAAATAAGTGTCCAAAGAAATGTTGATTTCATGGACACAACAGTAAATGCCGTTATACTAGTCTACATTAAGCAGAAACAGGAGTGAGGCTTGCTTGTTTCTTTTTCGGTTCTGGACCTAAAGTAACAAAAATGACAAAGCTAGTGAATGGAGGACTGGATAAATTCCTGGAAGTCATTGAATCAATGGTTAAAAGTCTTATTGGCAACAAACAAATGTGACTGCCTCTGGAGGCCATCTTCTGGGAGACTAATGGACTTCCTTGTGGATTTGGTTGTGAAAACAGAATGCTGGACTAGATAGGCCAGGGATTCAGTGCAGAAGGTTCTTATGTTAATATTTATGTACATATACTTATAAGCAGTCGGCATGAGCTTAAATGGACTCTGGGGGATGGTAGAGGACAGGAAGACCTAGGGGAACATTGTCCATGGGGTCATGATGGACATGATTTCGCAACTAACAACAACAAATACTTACACAAAGTGCTTATGCTCTTATGTTAAAAGAAGGAAGGCTTGCCTAAGGGAAAGAGGAAACCAAGGAGGGTATTTTGAACTCAGCTCTCCCTTCCCTGTGAAGCCACAGTATTTTGGGGCAGGAATTTCTCACTTTGATGGAAGGGTGGATAGAAAATAAGATGATCCAAGAAAACATGTTAATTCCTTACAAACTTGAAGGAGCCTCTTCCAAAATTTACTCTCTTTCTGTACATATGGAGGGGAACATTTTGAAATTATATAGGAAGTAGTCATGTGAAATATATCAAATAGTTTAACCTGGGTTTAAATTTTGTTTTATTTTTACCTCAGACCTCACCTACACTATGTCCCCAGAGCTCCGAAGCCTGCTAAATGACATAAAACATAAATGAGATAAACATTATTTTTGCTTGCTTGATTTGTTGAGGTGACTCACAAAATGTGAAAAGTGAAAGCGGAATGGAGATAGTTTGAAACGCAGATTAAAATTGTCAGTAAAATAGGCAGTGAAAATTGGAACCATAAGCATCTGGAAGAAAAAGAAATGTCTTGATAGATTTCTTCAAGACTGAGATGTGGAGAGTGGGCTAAATAGAATTCCTGGTGGAGTGTGCTCTCTAGACCTGGAGCAGAGCAAGATGAGGTCTTCTCCCACGTGCTGTCTAACAACAGAGGCTCTTCTGGCAATCCTAACAGCCAGGCAAACGTAGATGATATACAGTATGTTTTCACTTAAAATAAAAGTACGTTTCCTTATTCCATCCTTTTTAGCCTAAGTCACCATGCGGCAGGTGTGTGTTGCACATTATTGTGGGTTATGTTTTATTTTAATTTTCATGTTAGTAGCTTTATGTGAGATATAGCCTTTTTATTGTTTGGTCATCTGCCTTCATAATTATAGGCTGTTTGCTGAAGTTGATATTAATAGTAGTAACAATTACAGCAGTTGCAATAGTAGCTATAATTTGAATATTAATATTAATCATTGTTTATCTAATGTAAAATCTTTTTGCAAAGGCCATGAAACAGAGGGATTTTTAAAACAATGACAATAACAATAAATGAATCTTTTAAGACACTGTTCTAAATTTTGCTACACACATACATGCAAAAAAAAAAAACAAAAAAACCAGAACCAAGCAACAGCTGTAATAAAGATCCACTGGTAGGTTCACAGAGAGTTCTCAGTTCAAGAATAACTAAAGGATGGCATCAGGCTATTCGCCTGTGGAGATCTGCATTTTCGGCTGTGTACTCCAAAATGCAGTCTCTGCTAAAAAAAAAGAAGAAGAAGAAAGAAAAGAAAATAATTGCTTTTGACATTATTTGACTGGTTTGATTTGAACAGGCTGTAATTACACAGTGCTGATCAGGTTTCCGGAGGGATTTCTAAATTCAGGAATGAGCAGCACAAGCATGACGACTAATCACAAACTGATAGAAACCAGATTTGTCCACATTCCTATTCCAGCATTAGTAAAATTCTTTCAGACTTAAGAATACACGTAAGATCACATGTGCTGCAAGGAAAAAACCGGTGCATTGACCCTTCTGTAGGGCAACTGAGAACCAGCAGTAGGATTTCCTATTGATTTCAACCAACATCCCACGCTAGCAATACCTCAGGCTTTTTTTTAAAAAAACAAAACAAACAAAAACCCAAATGTTTCAAATAGCTTTTTGAACTCTTCATTTAATTGGGAAAGTTAGTATAACAAACCTAAAAGCTGTAGCTGAATTCTGGGATGTGTGGAGGAGAACAAGCGCAAAGTATTTTAGGATTTTAAAGTAAAGTGGCAATGTTTAAACAAATCTCCAACATCAGTAGATAATATACTTGGTGACTAAGAGAGAAATAAATTCTGCAGATGTAGAAATGCTGGTTTTCCTTTCCTTTCTTTTGATTTTATAATTTTATAGGATTATATACATTTTCTCCCAAATTATTCATTTATACAAGTATAAGTGTTCAGTATGCCATGATCGGGAATGATTTTATTTCTACAGCTAGCATAGAATACTAATAAGAAAAGGTGATATACAGTAATTTTTCCCATTCTGATCTATGTATAATGGATTTCAGCTACAAATAACACAATTTAAGGATCCTTCCTTCTGAACAAGGATTCTTCTGAAGTAGTAGTATGAGTTTACTGTATAAATGAAATTACACATTTCAAGCTAAGGCTACAAAGTCCTCCCACTAAGGAGTCTCAAAATGATTATGTTATTAATTTGTGGGGTAGGAAATCTTTAGACATTTTTTAATTAAATCACAGTGTAAGTTTATTTTAAATATTCACATCTCACAAAAAAGAACCCCATCCTCTTGACTTAGTTCAAAATGCAGTTCAGGTGAATTGGACTCTCATGGACAGTTCTGCTTTCTCAGCCTACAACACCAGGCTTTTTGGAGGTGGGGAAGGATGTAACCCTGGGGAAGCTCCACTCATTTGGAACATGAACAACTCCATATATAATCATGGATCTAATACAACAGCTTCTTTGATAGTACAGGGAGCTCTAGTCACATTCAAGGGATGATTGTTAACATGGCTTCCTTCAAGCATACATGGGGATTTTTGAAAGGTACGATAGTATAAAAATACAACAAGTATGTAAAGAAACAGCGGATTCCCTTCTGTTTCAGAAATTGCTAGTGGAGATTATGGTTACCAGATCTGGCCTTCAAAGCACTAGACAACCAACTGTAAAGAGTTAGGGTTTTCTCTATTTATTATCATCTAGTTGTCATCCAGATTTTTGCATCCCAAATCTGGTCGTGTGATGCATAACTGAATGTTTGTTAACTTAGAATCCTAGATACCTTCATTAAAAGCTTGAAAAATATCAACCCTCGCCTATTTGGCCATTATACTTGCATTCTGTAATTTCACTTTGGTATAAGAAGGCACTTCTTGATCATCTAGGAATATTACTTCAAGAGTGCACTTCCATGTAGATTGAGAATAACAATTGGATATCCTCTCAGTTTAGTTAGCATAAACCAATGTTTCCGAATGTTAGCCGTCTTAAGACATACAGTGGTGGAATTCAAATGTTTTTACTACCAGTTCTGTGGGCGTGGCTTGGTGGGCATGGCTGGGGGGTCATGTGACTGGGTGGACAGTTTCTATAAGCAGGGCAATAAAGATTAGGCTAGAAACAACACCAGAATGCTTTTTTTCCTGTCTTCCTTACAAGATTAACCCTGCAAAGTGGAAAAAAACAAAAGGAGATTTCTTCTAACAACTGGTTCTCCAAACTGCTTAGAAAATTTACTACAGGTTCTAGCAAACCTGCTGAATTTCACCTCTGTTTTGTTCTTCCTTCAGGTGCTTTGGAGAATAGGTTGGCCCCATCTTCTTTGTGGCAGCCCCTTAGATATTGAAACACTTCCATCCTGTCACCTCTAATCCTTCTTTTCATTATACTAGACATACCTATTCCTGAAACCTTAATATGTTTTAGTCATTTGGCTATTAAGCATGTAAGAGATATGGAGAGACATCTGCACTACCCTGGACTTTTGAGGGCTCTGCCAGGGTTTGTTTTCAAAAAGTAGACATGGCATGGACAGAAATAGTTGGATTTTAATACAAAAATGAAATAGAATAACAGGAGTTCTTTCCATGTATTTAATCATTTCCTTTGATTATCATATTAATGGAATTTGATGGCATCCACTGAAGAGGCCATGGATCCAAGTTTGAGTCTTTGTGACGTTAATTGTCATGCTGCTTTTATAGATTGTCCCTTATTTTCTGCTTTTAATAAAGTACACACTCTTCAATATTTACTGGCTCCTATTCCTTATAGATGGTTCAAGTCATAAGTCATACAATTTTATTCAAGTTTATTTGGAAACAAATCCCACAGAATTGAAAGGAGATACTTCCTGGGACATCGTGCCAAGATTTGGTATCTTGGGAATCTAATACTGCAATTGGGAGACTATAAATTCATATTGGAAGAAACCAAATCTTGGCTGAGGTAACAAAAATTTAAGCAACATTAGTCCTTCATTGAATGGGTGCTGTCAGCTCTCCAAATACTACTCAGTCATCACAGATACAGATAGTCCTTGACTTACAACCATTCATTTAGTGACTGTTCAAACTTATAATGGGACTGAAAAAAGCAAGTTATGATCGGTCCTTGCACTTATGACTGTCACAACATCCACATAGTCACCTGATCAAAATGTGGATGCCTGGCAACTGGCAAATATTTATTATGGTTGCAGAGTCCCTGGCTCATGTAGTCGACATTTTTGACCTTTGCAGCAGGCATCTGACAAACAAAGTCAATGAGGGAAGTCAGATTCACTCAACAACCATGTGATTCACTTAACTGCATGGCTAAAGAATTGTAAAATCAGGCACGATTTCACTTAACAACTGCCTTCCTTCATAACAGAAATTCTGGTCCCAATTGTGGTTGTAGGTTGAGGACTGTATGTATCAAAGGATACAGAAGTTCCTTTGATACATACAGTCAATACTGTTACTTGAGTAACAAAATCTCCACCATCTTGTACCAGGATAGGCACCACAGTTCACTTTTGAAAGAGACTGGAGGCCGAAAGGTGCTTTTTCAAGAGGCAACTGGACTTTCTGGTTTTTTGTTTGAAGATGTTTTGCTTCTCATCCAAGAAGCTTCTTCAGTTCTGAAAAAGCACATTTGGGACAATCATGACCTAGATGACTGAGAATCTCCATAGACAAAGAGACTCGAGCTGTGCAAGAATGGAAAAGAAAATGAAAGCAAGTAGAAGCCTGTAAGGAACTTATGAGTGGAAGGCAAAAAAACAAAACAAAACCCAAAATCCTTCCTGAAAAGAATACTGTATATGTTGTCTCTTTTAATTAATAAGTATTGAGGAAAAAAGCTCAACCATTTGCAACAAAATGCACTGGGGAGAGAGAGGGCTCCCTGCAAACCTCTGATTAGTTCATTCCTTGCCCCAGGGTTGTTCTGTGCCTTTTGTCACCACTGTAACCATTCAGGAAAAGACCAGATATTATCTTGAAGACAATGAATCACAGTGCTTGCTTGCTTGAAGTCTAGTTGCCCTACTCCCATTTTGGGATAGAAGGAAAAACTGCCTTTTCCCACAGGCATCCAAATGGTGTCTGTCCTCAATGGGAATATTGGTGGCCCCAGCATCTTGTCTTGGTGAGATATTTCTCAGTGGCGTGAGAAGCATCTGCACAGTACAGGGATAATATAAAACTGATTCCTGTTATTGTATTTCTTTTCTACCAGAATAAATTCTCTGTCTTTAGTTATCTCTCTTTTATCTCCATGATTTAGTTTTATATATTGGTATGTGGACCAATGTACTGTACAGTCCTTAAAAGTCTTCCCTGGGCTCCCTAGGAAACTGTTTGTGTTTGAAGGGAAAACATGGGCTCTTACTTGGCTGGACTGCTTTAATGTCCTACAACTAGGAGGCAATTTTGTAGAAACATCTGGAGACACAAAATGATGTCAAATGATAAATTCCAACAGAGATAGCCTTGACAGCCATGAAGAGCTGATGGATTAGGAAGCTGCAAGGCAGTTTTCCATCCTGCAGATGGGATAATTGTCCCTTATTTGGCCTTTCTTCTAACAGAATCATTTGTGCATAAAGCATTAAGCTGTTATAGCAGTGAGACATTATTAGAAAAAGATACATCTCTTTTTCACACCCTCTAATTCAACAGAGCAATTTGTCAATATCAATGGCCACAGTGCTGATAAATCTCAAGTTTTCAGTTGATGTGGTAATTTATTCTTCATAAATAATTTGTCCCCTCATTAAAAATGTACAGGGTTTATAAATTATACTTTACTGTTTATTCCAAAATTCTGTCTATGGGGCTTTATCATGGTAAATGTGGTTCTGCTTTACCTTTCTGGGCAAATAATATCATCACTTTTGATATAATTTTATAAACTTATTAAAAATTATAATTGGGTCTGCCTATTGCCTTGAATATGACAGCCCTGCAGAAATCTGATGGTACAATTCCCAGGATTTCCAGCCATCTATTTTTGTGAATGGAGATGTATGAAAGATGAAACATGTGGAGTCCATTCAGATCAGGCCAAAAATGCAGAAAGGTTTGCCCATGAAGCTTTCAGCTTAGGCAGCACGACATGGACATCTTCCAGAATGAAAAGTGTAAAGAAGATGTAACATATTATTCTCCACACTAAAGATGGTTCCCATATGAACTGGATAAAATGAAGCATTTCATTGCTGAGTAAAATGTTAACATGGGAATGGTGAAACTAGAAAGTATAAAAATGTACAGGATTGTGATACTTGTAAATTTGTGTTACAGTATATTTGCACTAGGTCTGCACAATGTAATATCCCAATTCTTTTGACACTCCAAATTAGTCTAGTTGGGAGCTAGACTCAAGTTGGGAAAGGATTCATTCTGTAGGTGTGTGAATATCTGAACGATTGGAAGCTTTAGGTCAGAAAGTGAATAATAATCATTATAAACAGCATTTGTTTCTACATATATGAACTAAAAAAAGTAGCACTGGGGTGATTTTGAGGTGGTCAGTTATAACAAGGGGCATCGGATTGGGGAAGATGAAGATGAAAGGTAAGTACATTGAAATATAGCTGTTTTGATCCAGCACTTTGAAAGAAATTCAAAGACGAAGGTAAAGTATTACTTTCAAGATCAAGAAACCTGGGTATAAAGATCTATCAGCATTCATAATTCATTGCAAATACCCTCAAACGGTACACACTGAAATGAGTTGTGAACCACCCAGTCTGGTTCAAGAGGGGGGGTATATAAGTATTGGATAAAGAGATGGGTTGAGATGGATCAGAGCATTGTTCTTTCGATTCTCAAAAACTACCATTTAACATTTGTAGGAATTTTAAAAGTATTTTCAAAGGCAGCATCACACAAACTATATTATAGTAATTAAATCATAGTCCAGATATACAATATATGTATGTGTGTGTGTGTGTACACACACACACACACACACACACACACACACACCACTGGACATCCAAAAATAATTTCAACTCCTGAGTTTATTCCTTTATATATTTCTGACTAATCATGTCTTCATTTTGATTTATTTTTTTAATATCTTACACTCACTCATTTCAGATTGCCTTGCTTTTTCCCATCTTTCAATCAAGAACTCCTATTGTAACTAGTCAGAAGATGCATGTGATTCAGTGGTTATAGTTGGATTTTATTGATTTCTTGAAACTATAATGAAAACAAAGAGTCAGTTTAGTATAGTGGTTAAGGCATCAAGCTAGAAACTGGATGGCTTTGAGTTCAAGTCCCACCTTAGGCACAAAACCAACTGGGTGACCTTGGGCCAGCCACTTCCTCTTAGCCCAATGACTAACTACTTCTGAAAAATCTTGCCAAGAAAACTGCACGGACGTATCTAGGCAGACTCCAAGAATAGGGCATGACTGAACAGTAGAAAAACATCCATATCTGTTTGCTTCCATATTTACTTGCTTGCTCACAATGTAGGAATTTCTGAAAGTTAAATATGGGCTTAAAATGTCTCCTTGTTATCTTTCCTCTGAAGAAATCTGCCAGTTTTTGTTGGGCTCGGTCAATATTTGAGGTGGGCAAGAGGATTTGAGTTAACTTAAAGGGATAAGCTTTTCTCCCCCTCCTCCCACATTCTTAAAAAGTACTAAAGAAAGAAGGAAAACAAGTCAGTTTAAACTGAAATAAAAATCTACTCTGATTCATGTCATCTATCCTCCCATCCCTGCTTATAGCTGAAGTTAGAGGCTGGCTACTTGCCCAGATGCAATGCCAACATCTTATTGGAAGGAATAGAGGCCTGATCTGCATTCATCTCTCATTCTCTTCCAACAAAGGCAATTCTTTAGTCAGGGCAATGCAGGTGTTTTCCTTCTCCTCACCCCCTCCACTTCCAGTCCTTGCAAATAAAATGCATCTGCTTAAACAGCCAAAGACTTCTAAAACCCTCTGGCTAAGTGTGATATAGCTTAAAACAAAAGAAAACAAACACCTAAAAGTTAAATGCTGCTAGGGGTAAAAAGGAACACTATGATTTCTTGGAGAAGATATCAAAGCCAAATATAAAATGTAGGTGATGCTGCTAAATATTTGGGAAAAACAATCTCCTTGCTTATAATGGAACATACATTTGCCTTCTTTATACAGCTTTCTGGAATGACTGTAGGAATCTGAGCACGATTAATATCTAAGAAGAATTGTTGGCTCCTAATGTAAGATGGAGATGAAATACTTATATTAAGTGGGAGCGGATTAATTTATTGGCATGTCCAATTTTTTTTTTTTACCCTTAGGCCAAATAAATTGTATATTTCGAAAGCTTACATCGTCTACCTAGTAGACCATTCGGGTTTCTATTGAGGGAGAACACACGGCTTTAGAATGGATTTGTTAGAATTTATTTTTCCCCCCTTCAGTTATTAACTCGTGGAGAGGAGCCAGATGAGATATCTTATGTAACAGCATAGAAATCCTGGGCTCAAGATGAAGATAATAAATTAGCAAGAAGATAAAAACATATATAAGTTGGAAATACATCAAGTATGGCTTCATCAGGTGTTGCACCAATGGAAAGAGTCTGGGAGTTGTGAAATTCTTGGCCAGAGATATTTGGGTTTGCATTGCTGAGAAATCAGAAATGCCCACTGTTGAATTTGGACAAAAAGGTTGGAATAACATTAACGGATGATAATTTGATTAAACAAATTAAAGATTCAAACATAATGC
>JANHFJ010010467.1:115871-127553 GCA_032468195.1 Cerberus rynchops
TATTTCGTTGCTATTTTTAACCTATAGATTCAGTGGCCTGAAAATGTTTGAAAGCCCCTGATCTAATACATCTAACTTAATACTGTATAGCATAATTTTATTTATTTGTTTGCCTATAACCTGTCTTCATTATTTTTACGAATATCTCAAGGTAGCAAACATATCCAAAATAATAACTATTGGCAGCAGAAATTGTCAACAGTTTCATTCATAACCTTTTCTGAGCCATTTTCTCCATGACAATCTGTCCCTAAACTGTCCTTCAATTATTCCAGTGCTGTGGACACAGAGTATCAGAACAGATTATCAAGCACTATGTTTGTAAGCATATAGGAAAAACACTGCTATTTGCAGAAGTTAGTTTGAATTCATAAAGAACAATCAGGTCATAGTAATCTTATTTTTTCATAGCAGATAATTAATCAGGTAACATGGCAGGTTGAGAAAATGAAATGAATGAACATGAGATAATGTTTCTTGATATCAAGAAAGCATCTGTCAAAGTCTCCAGTGCTAGCCTACTCAAAAAAATGGGATAAAGTGCAATCTGGTAGATTTACAAATGGTCAAACATGTTAGAACCTGCTTCTCAACAGTAGGCACTAGGATTACATGAGTCAGATTAAGGCAAATGTAAATAGGTATAGCACTGTTGCAGCTCAGAACAGAATGAGTCTTTTAAATAGGTCAATGAATGATAATAACCCTGCAGACGCTAGACTACATGCAAGTGTTTCTGGGATGTCTTCTATGAGGCAATCTTCCTGCCGTCCACCTGAAGAAGTTATACTTTGCTCAGAAATTATTATTTGCCCATTTGCTTTTTTTACCAGATAAAGAGAGAAAAAATAAGAGAATGCTTGCATGATTCATGATTTTAATATTTTGAGTGACTGACAATTTACAAATATTATAGTCTCCCCCCCCTAAATTCTAGTGAGTAGAAGCTAAAAAAAAAAAGGATAAAGAATTGGCAGTTTTTTCAGAGTATCATAAATATCTACTTATGGATTGTTAAATACATAAACATATACTTAAGAATGAGACAATACGGAAATACATGTGCAGAAAATAAACACGGGGTAAGAGAGAAGCACATTTACATCATGTTTACATATAAAGCCTTATATTAAGATAAAATATCCAATTTAAAAAAATATTTCAACTTTAAAACTGAACAACTGTACATATAGTCCTTGACTTACAATTGTTCACAGTGGCCATTCAAAGATTCAACGGCACTGAAAAAAGTAACTTATGACCAATTTTCACATTTATGACCATTGCAGCATCCCCATGGTCATGTGATTTACATTTGGATGCTTGACAACTGACTCACATGTATGACAGTTACAGTGTCCCAGGGACATGTGATCACCTTTTGCAACTTTCTGACAAGCAAAGTCAATGGGGAAACCAGATTCACTTAACAACTGTTAAAATAATCTTGAACCACCTTCTGTTTCAAAAGACCTAACTGACCTACATTCAGCACTTCAGATCAGTTTAGATCAGCAGTGTCAAACTGGCGGCCTGCAGCCTGGATGTGTTACGCACAGGCCACGCCCACCCCAGCTCCATGAAGGGGAAAAACATCACAAACCATCATATGACAGCAACGTGACACTGCAAGTTTGACACCTGTGGTTTAGATAATAGGATAATATATAGACAACCTTGGAACATACAATTGTTTGTATTTTAGGTAATGATTCTTAAATAAATACTGCATATTCTATACAGTTTTTAAAATTCTGTCGCATTCCATACATATTTCTCTTTTAAGGATTAGAAATTGAAATACTGAAGAGAATAAGCATAGCAAAATACCGTTTTAAGGAATTTCAATACTTAAGTTTTAAAGTATTTTAACAACATAAAGTTGTTATGTTCTATTCTACAAAAAAGGTCTATACAGCATCACAGACCCAATCTAAGACTTTGACTGTGATAAGAAACTTAGACTTAAGGAAGCCTTAAGTCTTACGGCCATATCAATATTGCTAAGTTGCCCTATTGCAAATACAGGCTACCAACCATTTCTGCAAAACTGGACATTGAACACTGTCATCCATTACTTGTCCGCAGTCCACTGTGAATATCCTTGTGCTTAATGTTGAGTTGAAAGTACTATAATACTTTCAGCAGGGGGTCCCCAACCCCCAGACCGATATCAGTCTGCGGCAGCTAGAGGTGAGCAGTGGGTAAGTGATACTCTGCTTGCATGGGAAGTAGATTGTGCACGCCTCTCACTGGTCTGTGGAAAAATTGTCTTCCAGGAAACCAGTCCCTGCTGCTAAAAAGGTTGGGGACTGTTGCTTTACAGCTTATGAGAGCAGAAGCTTTGCTATCCAGTTACCCTATGCGATTTACTTTCTTTTAGACAAACCTTTCCATTTTCATTGGCTACATTCTCTCATATGGGTCATTACTCACCCTCTATCACTACTGAAAGGCCCCCTATAACAAAAGCGGTAGTAGACTTTACTGAGCTGAACCAAGGATAATACAAAAAGGGTATTTTGATGTTAAAGCCTCTTGTTGTGTCTGACTATACATACAAGTTATACAATAAATGCATGTACCATGTTTTCCTGAAAAGAAGACCCTGCCTTATATTTTTTTTGCCACCCAAAAAGGCACCAAATCTTATTTTCAGGGGGGATATCATCCACTCACTCACCTCACTTGTCTGCATCACCCCCGGCCTCCTTTTCGCTGTCAGAGGCCTTCAGGAACTTCTTCAGCCGACAAGACCAGCAAGGCTTTCCTGAAGGCCTCTGCAGCCAATAACAGAGCTCCAGGTCCATCCGGAGCTCTGTTATCAGCTACAGAGGCCTTCAGGAAAGGCTTGCCGGATGCAGAAGAAATGGGCGGAGGTGTGTGAGGCCTGACTGCAACTGTCCGAAGGTAAGTAGTAGGGCAGCTCCACCACCACCCCCATCCTCACCTTAGCTTAATTTTTACCCATGCACCCTGGGGTGGGCAGAGTCTTAATTAGGGCTTATTTTGAGGGTAGGGCTTATATTGGTCGCACATGAAAAAATCAAGCTAGGACTTGTTTTCTGAGTAGGTCGCATTTTGTGGGAAGCACGCTATTTATATCTATCTAACAACTATCTTCTATCATCTATCTATCTTCTTTCAGGATCTTAGAATGCCCATACATAGCATTTCTCCCATTTTTTGCCCTCCGTAGCAATCATATATGATACCTTGGATTGTGAGAATATAACTATCCTGACTGTTCAATTTCGCTGCACACATGTTGTGCATTGACAATAAAGGATTGAATTGAGTTCTGGTGGCTGAGGCTCTGCTGGAAATTGCAGCTTCTCGGTACTCCTCCAATACTTTAATATCTGCCCCTGCAAAGGGATTTATCAATTGTGCAAAATAGGGTAGTATTATTCTCACTCCAATACATATACCGTATATGGGAAGTAGAGAGAAACCGGTTTACTCAAAACCAGTTGGTAAGTTCATAACACAGGCAAAATTCATATGAAGGGGATTCCAAACTCGTAATGCGCAGCTCTTTTGTTAACTTTGGTTCCTGAGCCATGCTTTGTACAACCTCACAACTGCTACATTTTGGAATAGGAGAGGGAAATAACCTTTTTGATATAACGCCTTTTTTTCAAATGTCTCATAACAGGCTTTTATTTAAGTTTCCTCTGAAATGTATACGCTGATCCTAAATGTCTATATTTCAACTGAAGGTATTTTGAGTTTTAGGGATTCAAGCTTTCTTTTTTGCAGCACTCTTCAGAATTCTTTATTCTTTCCGCTTGCGAATCAGAAAAATTGATTCTTAAGAATAGCTACAACAGAAGTACAGTACTTTGCAGGGAGGGAGGGAGAGAGAGAGAGAGAGAGAGAATAGTAGTTTCTAAAGTGAAGATTTTTGTTGTTGTTTTGGTTATTTTTAAAAGTCAAAAAAGGGGGAGGGGAAGCTGCATTTAATTTGAATTGATATTTAAAAGACTGATTTTTACCAAGGGAATAATTGTAAGCATGTAACCAGACAGTTTTTCCTTAATTATTATCCTTGAAGAAAGAAGAGTTTAACTTAAGTTCTCCAACTGAATCAGGCTTCACGATACTTTTTTAATAGAAATATGCCATCCTCGGATACTCTGTGCTTATGCATAGCAAACATTTAAAAACAACAACCCCAAAACAGGTAATTTCTCCAGGGTTCTTGTAGTCACAAAACAGTAAGAAATAAGTGCTTCGGATAAATAAATTTTTGTTTTGTTCCTTTCTCGTAAACATAATAAATTCAGAGTGCGATTTCCAAAATTGCAGGCAAGTCCTCTCTTAAAAGTATGTTAATATGTCAAAAGGAAGTGCAATGGACCGAAAGGATGCCAACCAATAATGTGCTGGAACAGGTTAAGTCAGTGGTGAAATTCAATTTTTTTTTACTACCAGTTCTGTGGGTGTGGCTTGGTGGGCGTGGCTGGGAGGGTCATGTGACTGGGTGGGCAGTTTTTCTAAGCAGGGCAATAATGATTAGGCTAGCAACAACACCAGAATGCTTTTTTCCTGCCTTCCTTACAGGATTAACCCTGTAAAGTGGGAAAAAAACAAAAGGAGATTTCTTCTAACAACCGGTTCTCCGAACTGCTTAGAAAATTTACTACCCGATCTAGTGAACCTGCTAGAACCGGCTGAATTTCATCTCTGGGTTAAGTGGCTTGTGAGAACTGATAGTTACATTTCCTGGAATTTTGCAAGTCAGTTGAGAGCAAGCAAAGCCCTATATATGCTAATTAGATACCTCCCAGCTAGTGGTACTGTGCAGTGGTGACAATTAGAACTCCATTATAAAACGCTAATGTTAGATAAGTACGCAAAATAGTTCCAAAGTTATCCATCTGACTTTTGACATAGGAGAGACTGTCACACCTCCAGTTAGCGATGCACAAAACAACAGGTGGCTAATAAGCAATCTTTCTACTTCTTAATATGGGTTCATAGAGATAACTGATGCTAAATTTATATCTAGGAGTAAAAGGCCATTGTGATCTATGAACAAGTTTTTAACCTATTCCTTTGTAATGTTCTTGTGATATGGATGTTTACCTGGAGGGAAATGATTGAGGTTTTTAACTACGTTTGGCAACCAACCCAGCCAGTCGCATGTAAATGAATTATAGCTAGTTTTTAAATAAATCTAAAAAAAGGAAAAGGATCACTTTTTGTGTTATGAAAAATGGCATGGTTTCTGATCAGTCCCTCAAGTAATTCCTGTTCAGCTTAAGTGAATTTTAGTTGAAAGGTTGTGATATAGAAATCTATATTTCCAGACTCAAATTTCAACTTTCAGATTGGAACCAGATTTTGTTTCAGCTCCGACTTAAACCTAGTTTTATTAATACAGTTTTATATTCCCCATGGAAATTGATGTCTTGGCCTTTGATTTGTTGATTTTGTTGTGTTTTATTAAAAGGGGGCACTTCTCAACTCTTCTCCTTTTTTTGCTTCAAGATAACTTCATTTGGCGTTTTGAGTTACAGTCAATTTGGAAAAAAGAAAGGTGGGAGGACAAAATTAGGCACCAAGAGAAAAAATCAATGCATATCACTTTGTTCATAAAACACTTTAGTGGGGTGCATTTAGTAATTTACCACTGTAAGCATAGGTACACACTGCTTTCCGGGCAGGCCTCTGACACTGTATTTAGTTCACACTTTGACAGCACAGCTAAAACTTCCATTTGTATGCATTTATTCTGTTTTTCACATTATGTTATCAGTCACTTTCAATATTTCCAAGCCATAGCAGTCTTTCTTCTGACTCATATTTGTCAGAATGAACTGCCTTGATTGCTATTATTATATTCCCCAGTTCCTGAGTAAGGGGGGGGGGGGGAATTCTGGTAAGCCAAGGATATTGAAATAACTTGATAAAACAACATATTGAGCAATATAAAAGGTGAATAAATTAATATCCAGTTATGCTTTAAATAGATAGAGGGTGGGAGATCTATTACAATAGAAAGCCAGCATAGAATTTGTGAAACTTACATAAAAGAATAATTAAAAGTAAATAAAGGAAAGAAATTGAGTGCATTGTATTGTAAATTCATTTATTGTAAAGCCGGATGAGTTGGCACTCACAAAATCTCTTACAAATGTAGTAAACTGAACCTTTGGAGGTTTTTTTTTTTTTCAATGGATACAGTCTCCAGAGAAAGTTCTAAAAGTGTAGATTAATATGTTTGGAATACTAGGCAATCTGATTCACTTTTAATGCATGCATCACTAAAGATTACATGTCAACATACCATGTTTTGAAGAAAAGATGTTCTTTGGGAACATCAAATAAGATAACAATTGAGTATTTAAAAAGGAAGAGGCCTTCTGTACTGCATTAAGGTGAGTAGCAGTTGTAAAACAGAATCATGCAAACATCAAAAGCATGCTTTTCATATTGAAATTAAATTATGGTTATTTTTTAAAAAAAATTGAAGACATACATCTTTATATGTGAAGACTTAGTGGCTTCACTAGCTCTGTGAACAAAGCAAGAAGAAACCGCAACCCTTTGTAGAGTCACCCTTGCCAGTAAAATCAAAATGAGAAGGCCAAGCTACAACATAAGAACAATTGGGAATCTGCAGACATGATGAAAGCCAAGTCACCTTGGAAGAGGCATCAAAAACGAAAAGTCATGACAAACTACATCTGTACAGTTGCCAAAAAAAATTGAATGGACATGATTGAAGCATTGGCACAAGTGTGGATGCCAGATGGTTATTGATCTATAGGAAAAACAATGAGTTTCCATAAGTGGATCTGAAAGCCATGATAGACTTGCAAAGAAGCCTTGTGATTGATAGAGTCAATATTACAAAGAAAGATGCCATTAGAATATGATCGTGCAGAGAATTACTTAAAGAAAACTGGAAATGGTCAAAATGGAAATGAAACATACAGTATTGAGTGTTTTAGGAATTAGTGAATTTAGGTGGATGAAAAAAACTACTTTAACATCAGATAATTACATGGTGTATCCCACGGGTGTCAAACTCGTGGCGTTATGTTGCCGTCACATGACATTCCGTGACCTTTTTCCCTTCGTGGACCTGGAATGGGAATGTGACACATCCAGTCCGTGGCCCGCAAGTTTGACACCCCTGGTACATACTATTCTGTTGAGGGCATGTGAAACATTGAAGTTGCAAATATACTTCAAATTGTTATTACTAAATATGAAGATTCTCAGTCATCCAGGTCATGGTTGTCCCAAAGTGATTTTTCAAGAGACAACTGGACTTTCTTGGTTTATCTTTGAAGATGCTTCTCTTCTCATCCAAGAAGCTTCTTCAGCTTTGACTGGTGGTGGGGAATGGAAGGATTCATACTCCTTGCACGCAGGTGGACATTTGCATTCTTTTAGTGAGTTGTTAAGGACACCTGGAGATTTATCTGTGTCATCAGGGTCACCTGAGTGGTGCAAATGGGTGTGGAGCCTTCTTGGAACTGTTGAAAGGACTGTGTTGTAGATTGGAGATACATGATGTCGTATCATTAGAAAGAGAAAGGTAAGACAGATAGCAGTTAAGTTCTCAAATAGGAAAAGACCAGATGTAGATAAAACACTCATTGAAAAAAGCAGTTAATGTTCAATTTCAACATGTATGGACTGAGCCATCTGGTTGAAGGAAAGGCAGTCTGTCAGGTGGATAGACAGAAAGATGATGAATGGATGTTCTCTCATGCACACAAATCACAGCCTCACTGAAAAAGGGAGATCAAGAAAACATATAAGTGATTGAACCGCATTTGATTTTCTGAAAGTGAAGCCTTAGAAGAAGACTTCATAAAAAATAGAAAAGAAAAAAATGCATTAATATCAAATATTACATGAAGATTAAGCTCATGTCAAATAAAATACTTAGTAGCAGTAAACTACAAGTGGTAGCTAAATCCTCTTTAAAACCTTATTAACTATAGGATCTTAGCAATTCAGGAGAAATTGTCCAATTATTCAGTCAATTGCTTCTGGAAAATATAAATTCCTATAATTGTTATTTCCTGCACTGAGTTTAAGACTGGGCTAAATTAACTCCAGGGTTTGAAATACTATGTGTTTTGTTTTCTTCCCAACATGTCCCAGAACGTATTCAACAATCCAGAGATATCAAAATGATAGCATTTTGATATATTCTCACTGCAAAACTAGTGATAAGTTGTTGATAACAGCTATTGGTTCTATGAAACAGAGTTTATTTATTTTATTTAGTTATTTAAAACATCTATACAGTTGTCCATCTTATATCAAACTCTAGACAGCTCCCAGCTGTCTAGAACCACATCAAAACAAAACAACATAATACATGCATAAATTAAATGTATTTGAGCCCTGGTGGTGCAGGGATTAAAATGCAGTA
Organism: Cerberus rynchops; assembly: GCA_032468195.1. Classification (NCBI taxonomy): domain Eukaryota; kingdom Metazoa; phylum Chordata; class Lepidosauria; order Squamata; family Homalopsidae; genus Cerberus; species Cerberus rynchops. Next base: position 124,276 of record JANHFJ010010467.1, read on the forward strand.
TTACAGGCAAATTCTGCCCACAACCTGGAGTTCAATCCTGACAGATCACAAGGTTGACTCAACCTTCCATCCTTCCGAGGTCGGTAAAATGAGGACCAAGATTGCTGAGGGCAGTATGCAAATAATTTTCTATAGTGTAAACTGCCTAGAAGGTGCTATAAAATGCTATGGAGCGGTATATAAGTCTAAATGCTACTGCTATTGCTATATATTTTGCATATATCTATTAAAAGCACAAGCATTAAAACCTGGCACCAAAGTTAAGCTTTCACAGTCCATCACTAAATCCTCGCCTCCATCTCACCTTACCCCAGAAGTTTGGGGAAAGACTAAGTCTTAAGTAGGAGGCACGATAACTCAGAGTTTTAAAATGCTGAGTTTGTCAGCTGGAAAACTGATGGCCAGAGTTCAAGACCTCGGCACCGATGATAGGATGAGCTCTCCTTACTTGCCCCAGCTTCTACTTAGCAGTTCAAAAGCATGCAAATGCGAGTAGATAAATAGGTACCACCTTGGTGAGAAGGTAGCAGCATTCCGTGCATCTCAGCTTATAATCATGCTGGCCACATGACCACAGATGTGTCTTTGGGCAACACTGGCCCTCTTGGTTAAAAAACAGAGATAAGCACTGGCCCCTAGGGTCAGAAACAACTGGACAGGGGAAAACTTTAGCTTTAGCTTTACCTTTACGTAAGTCTTAAGTGCTTTTTCAGAAGAGAAGAGAGTGGGGATTTGCTGAACTTAAGGGACAAAGGTGTTTTATTGGGGCAGGGACTGCCACACCTTGATTTCATAAGACGGCAATTATTAGTTCAGCAAATGCTGTATTAATTTAACAGAAAAACATGCTGTGTTAAATAAATGTTCTTGTCCCTTTTCCAAGCTTGATATAATTCGTTGTTCAGAATCTTGGAGGCTGGCTTTATTTAAGAAGGATAACAGAAAATAATGTTTGCCTGCCTTCTTTTTAAGATAGAGATCGAGCTGCACAAAATTCTTTCCTGTTAAGATGTGCTGTTCCCCAGTGCCGAGGTAAAGGATGACATCTGCTGGTACAGCAAGCAAAGTCCCTTCAAATTCAAGCTTTGTAGGGCATGTTTTGCTAAAAAAAAATAAAAAGGAAAAACTCAGGTAGAGTCAAAGATGGGAAATCATTGCGGGGAGGCTTTAAAGCCCACGGCCACTCATTCTTGATAGGACTGGACCAAAGTCCAATTTTCCCCATTCAATTCCCCCACGGTCTAGAGACAGCAAGAAATTTGGAGGTTGGTGAGCTGTAGAACCTCAGGGAATTACCCAGGAAGTATCTTCAATTGGCAGGTTCTTGATATGTTTAGGTAATTAAACATTAAAGTTTATATTTTTCTTTATTCAAAACAGTGACTGACACTTTTTAACTCCCCTTTTTTGTGTTTTAATAGTATAAAATAATATTGTTCAATAAAATAAAGGTACGGAAATGTATGTTGATTTAATGATTTTTGCTGATAGGAGGGGAGATATCTCACTCATGTGCCAGACTGCTAGATGTACCTTTGTTCTTATAAAGAGAGAAAAATAAAGGATATGTTCATCTCTAGAAGAGCAATCCTTAGGCCTGGATTTTACCTTGGTGTTCAGGGTGAGGATTATTCATTGGTGCACATTAAGATGAGTGCTTGCAAGGAGAAATATAGTATTTACTTATATTTGATTTCTATAGGTGCCCATTTCAATAAGTGACATAAAATATAAAAAAATTAGAAACAATAAAAAATAGATATACATTACCACTGAGTAGAACTATTGCCATCAATGTTACTAATTTAACACACACAAACCTCAGGTCTGGGCATACAACCAAGTCTTCAAATCAAATCAAATCAAATTTTATTCATTACATACACAGTCATACATGGTACGAAATGCAGTGAAATGTGTATGCGAACGCTCGTGACCGTAGGTAGTAAGGCAAGAGAATAGTATAGACAGGGAGAGAGAATAAATTAGGGAGTGGTTGAGAGAGGTAGATTATAGGAATACTTTATAGTCCTGGGCTTGTTGTGGTTTGGTTTAGCTTTTGCAGGAGAATTTGCACCATAACATAACCTGCATATAAAAAGGAACTTGACTCTTAACCTTCCTGGCTCTCAAATTTCCCATTTTGATCCTACCTGGTTGTTTTGTTCGTTTTGACATTTCCCATTATGCACATATGACCCCCACTGGTTCATGAGCTGCTCTGGTTCCCAATAAATTGCTGGGTGCAATTCAAGGCGCAGGTTAGTGTTTAGAATTATAAAGCTGTATATGTCATTATATAACATAACAATCTCCCGTTGTTTCAACCAGATCTATCAGGAAGGGTCAGCTTCAACTCCCTTCCGATGTCATCTTGTGGACTCAGGAGGCATGCCTGATCTGTTGCACCCGTGTCCTTTGGACTGCATCTCTCCAGGAATCCATATAGCCCTTACCTTGTTAACCTTTATAACATACTGAAACTCTGACTGCTGCCCCGGTTATTTGACCAGGAGATTGTTAGGAGTGCTATTTTAAAGAGTTTAATTTATTGCTTTGACTTTGGGCATTATGGTTTAGAACTTTGGATGATTGTGTGTGGTTCTAATTGCTGTATTTTTCAGTGTATAAGACGCAATTCCCCCCCAAAAAGTGGGTGAAAATTGTGGGTGTGTCTTATACACTGAATACAGCTGTTTTTGGCCTTCCGAGCCCCCACCCGCATGTCCCATTTTCACCAAAAACTCCCCCCTACACATCTTGTATTACCTCTCCCCAGTCCCCAGAGGCATTTTGCAGGCCTCCAGAAGTCTCTTGTTTTTTGCAAAAAAAAAATGGGCAAAAAATGGGCCATTTTGGGGGGGCAAAAATAAGCCGCGCGGAGGTTTCTGGAGGCCTGCAAAATGCCTTTGGGAGCTGGGAAGAGGGAAAACAAGACGCACAGAAGCCAAAATTTTTTTTTATTGTTTTCCTCTTTCAAAATCTAAGTGCGTCTAATACTCCCGTGCATCTTATACACTGAAACATACAGTATCTACACCACCTAGAGTCATTATTGTTAAGGTGAGCAGCTGTGTGTGTAAATGAATGAATGAATGAATGAATGAATGAATGAATGAATGAATGAATGAATGAATGAATGATTATGTAAACTCTGAAAATACCAACAGTATTCAAAGGTCCCGAATTTAAGATGCGTATTACAGTAAACCCTCGTTTATCGCGGTAGATAGGTTCCAAACCCGGCCGCGATAGCTGAAAATCCGCGAAGTAGGGAC
>JANHFJ010010467.1:149290-160311 GCA_032468195.1 Cerberus rynchops
GAAGGAAGGAAGGAAGGAAGGAAGGAAGGAAGGAAGGAAGGAAGGAAGGACGGAAGGAAGGAAGGAAGGAAGGAAAGAAGGAAGGAAGGAGAGATTGATATAGAAAGTCTGTAAATTTAAGTCTGCTACCAGATTAAAGCATTAGACATATAAACACATACACACGTTATTCTTAGGAAAAGCAACAGTAGTGGGCTGTATCCAGTTTAACAACTGCTTCTGTGAGCGTGCGCTTTCACACTATTTCAAAAACACAATAATTTGAAGCTTAGACGCTTACCTACATGGGCAGCCTCGGTAAGTAGAACAGTGGAGGCGCGGAAATCAGCTGTGCCGCGCAAATTCGGCTTTCGATTGAGCCAGACAAAAAGATAGAAAAGGGCGAAAAGTGAGCGAGGCCAACTGAAGGTCAGAACTACCAGTTTGGTAGAACCGGTCCCACCAGGCAGCAGCTCACCACTGAAAAGCACCTATCCAATTTTTATAGAGAACATCTCAACTGGTAAGTATACATGGACACATGTCAAGTTAAAGATCTGTGAGACCCTAATCTGAAGAATTCTTAAGTACCGCAATACTTTAAAAAAAAAAAGACTGTTTATCATTAACATATAAGCATGGCTTGATGTAGGACAATTAACAATTGAAACAGGCACTGACCATCCCAGTCTGTTTTCTCAGTGCAAGAAAATGCAGCCATTGTCTTTAGATGGATGCATTGTCTCAAGACAACAATTTATCCTTACCCTAGCAAAGGTGATTCAGATACATGCCAGTATTTTGAAACCAAGAGCAAAGAAATGCCACTGTGTTTCCACTGAATAATATATAAACAACAAATTGCTTCTGCTAGGAGTAAACTCAAAAAACAGCCCCATGAATATTCACTCTGTGTTAGAAGCTTACAAACACTGAGCAGGGAGCACATTAAACATTCTAAATGTACTCTAGCTAAGAAAATAGCAAAAAAAAAAATTCTAGAATTCCATGCCAGTATAATTCTTAGAGTAAGAATTGACTCCAGCTAATAATAAATCCTAGACTTACATCCATTCATTATGTGACCATTCAAAGTTACAATGGCCCTGAAAAAAGTGACTTATGACTGGTTTTCTTATTTAGGATCTTCACCTTTCATACTTAAGACCGTTGCGGGCATCCATGATCAAAATTCGTGATAGTCACGTGATCAAAATTTGGGCGTGTATTTATGACGGTTGCTTTGTCCCTGCATCATGTCATCGCCATCTCTAACCTTCCCAGGTAGCTTCTGACAAGCAAACCTGGGAGGAGCCAGATACACTTAATACCTGCATAATTCACTTAACAACTGCAGTGATTCATTGAACAACGGTGGCAAAGAAGTTCATAAAGTGGGGCAAAACTCACTTAACAGCTGTCTTGCTTAGCAACAGCAATTTTGGGCGCCATTGTAATCGTAGGTTGAAGACTGCATTGCTTAGACCATAGCCACACACTGACCCCTTAGGTCATAAAATTGACAGTCTAAAGCAGGTGTGTCAAACTCAAGGCCTGGGGGCGGATGCGGGTCTGTGGGTGTGGCCTGCAGGTGCTTAGATATGGCCCACGGGGTCACCCTGGAAATAGCAAAGGACTTGCCCACGGTGTCTCTGCCAATGAAAATGGAGCTCCCAATGGCCACGTGCGGCCCTCCTGAACTCCATTTTTGCTGGCAGAGGGTTGCAGGAAGCCATCACAGGTGCCTGACATGAGTGACGTCAAGCTGGCTACGCCTACCCTGGTCTCCAGAGGTCAAACACAACCCTGATGCAGCCCTCAATGAAATCAAGTTTGACAGCCCTGGTCTAAAGCAACCTTTCTCAGGCAGTTTTTAGATCTTCTCCCTGTGGTTCTGCTACTAAGACACTACTTCTTTTGAAGTAATGTCTTAGTAGCTGCTGCTGCTACCACCTATGGTTCATTGAGCTATTAAAAGGGGAAAGTGAGGAGAAAATGAATTATCGCCTGTAGTGGAACCTCCCGGCCACACAAAATACAGCCCTTCCTTGGATATTATTTTTTAATAAATAGACAAAAGGATCCATTATAAAAGCCCCTATGTGGGGGGGGGGGGAACACATTAAAATATATAATACAGGACAAAATAGTGCTGGACTGCTGCAAATCTGGAAACAAATGAAGCTTTAATAATGCAGACCTCGAAATATAATAAATAAAATTAATAGCTTCATGCCCAGCCCAGGCTGAAGTATGGATAATTAAAAACTGACATTAAGCATCCAATTTTCCATAGTTGTTTAGAAGAACAGAGCTGCTTAGTGTCAAGTGTCTTACGCAGCTCACAACTACTGCTCTTCAAAAGTAGAAGGCCCTTGAAACAGCTGCTCCTTTTCTAGAATGTTTACTTTAATCAGAGTTGGAGCAAAACACTTCTTGCTCCCTCCATCTTACACCCGTCATACATATGTTCTTCCTCAATCTCTTTTGGAGTTTGCCCTTGATATTTAAAAGCCCTGTCTTTAACTAAAGACTGCCTTGTGTTAACCCTCTCTGCCTATATGGAATTTCTCCCTTATGGAGATGTTGATTCAAATGCAGATGCTGGGTGGCCAGCTGTGAATGACAGGCGATTTATGGCCTACACTTCCAGTGCATATACACAAGCTCTTTTAAATAAATATATTGTGTATATAAATAAAGCAAGTTTTTCCCTGTCAAGATAAACTGGATCTTACAAAATGGGTGACCAGAAGATCATTCCTGCATGCAAAAATACAGGATTTGAATGTAACCATAAGCCTCTATTACGTTATCAGACTTGTAGGTCTATTTCAGGGGTGTCAAACTGAAGGCCCGGGGGCTAGATCTGGCCCATGGAGTGCTTAGATCTGGCCTGCAGGGCTGCCCTGGAAACAGCAAAGGACAAGTCTGCAGTGACTGCCAGCAAAAACAGAGCTCTGCTGACAGAGGGCTGCAGGAGGCCGTCGCAAATGAAAACGGAGCTCGCGAGGGCTGCAGGCGGTCCTCCCGAGCTCCATTTTCGCTGGCAGAGGGTTGCAGGCGGCCATCACAGCCAAAAGCAGAGCGGCTGCTCATTCTGTGGATCAGGAACAGACATTTGCACAGGGGCAGGGACTACGAATTTTAAAACATTGAACAGCCAAATGACAACTTGGAGTTGGACCTGGGATATGATTAGTATGATCCACAGTGTATGCAGCTCTCGCATTACTATTTGTTGTTTCACTGAAATATAGGGGAAAAAAACCTTCATTAACTTCTGTTCACTTCAGGAACTCTCTTTTTATAACCCTACAATCCCTTAATTCGGGGTAGAATTGGGGTGACTGGATGGGGCTGAGTGTTTGCTTATTGGCTGGATGCCCTTCCTGATGCCACATGGAATTCACAGCAGATATTTTATCTTTGTGCCACAGGAGAGAAACATCTGCCACTACCTAGAATTAAACTCTCAACCTTCCAAGAGGAAGATGAGAGTCTTCACCACTACGCCCCCACAACACTTTGTTGATTTCAGGAACATCTCTACTGATTTGTTTAAGAAAAATGCATGCCTGAGGAACCTTTACACTTCAAAATGTTTCTTCCATTTTATTTAGGTTGCTTTGCCCAAGGATTCTGGGATTTGAAGTCCACAAGTCATAAAAGCCACAATTGCCCATCCCTGTTCTAGATCATGTGTAGAATTATACAGATGAAACTACAACCTGAACAGCATTTGCAAGATGCCAGATTTATTTTTAGCTTTGTAATTGTTCAGCAATGAGAGAAGATGATACAGCAAAGTTGCCCCTATAAACTTTTTATTGAAATTCTGCTTTAATGGATTTCATAGTTTCAAATCCACATAATCCTAAAAAAAAAAAAAACAGGATTATCCAGAGATATATTTAGGTTAATTAGACATATTATGCAAAAAAATAAAAAAATGCATAACCCATAACTCTGTCTGCATTATGTACTTTCCTAGCACCAAAGGATCAATAGGTTGTTAACTGGAAAAGCAACAGCTTAAGCTCAGGTAAATTGAAAGTATTATTTTATTCCAAAGATCTATAGCGTGTTGAATAATCTGGACAGTCACTTTATGAGTGAAGAAAAGCTTATTTTTATGCATGTATTTTATGTTTTCTTAAGAGAGTCTTGGTCATTCCATTTTTTCTATTTGAGTAAGAAAATATCTTTGAAACAATAGCCCAATGAGTCACCAGTTTGCTAGTTTCTGAGCATCAAACCTGCAGAATAAGTTTCCATAAGAACTCCTGAGATTTCATTGTGTTGCATTATTTTTAAAAAAATATTTTTTAAAAAAGTACTAACTTGTTGGGGGTTTAGGAGAGAGGCAGGGTCTGTTTATAAGCTGCAATCCTTAACATTTAATGCAAACAATGCCAGGACTCATTTCTATATTCTATAAGAGCACCATTTCTATAAAAGCACCTTATCCAATGGTAGGATGCAACCGGTTTTACTACCGGTTCGGTTCATATTTTAATACAGAAAATTTTGAAAATGGAAATAAAGATGAAACCAGAACTTTTCCTTTTGGGCCTAATGGAAAAAGACTTGGAGAAAAAAATTTGGAACTTTGTTCCTATATATGTTGACAGCAGCAAAACTATTATATGCACAAAAATGAAAGGACACATCGATTCCTACCATGGAGAAATGGTTACAGAAGTTGATGGAGTTGGCTGAAATGACAAAATTGACTATTTTGATTAAAGAAAAGAATGTAAGTACTTTTCACATGAAGACCACTTCTGAAGTTTATGCTTGAAGTGGAAAAGAATGGAACTTTCTTAGTTCCAATTAGATTGATACCTTTTTAAAGAAATGGCTTGTTCATATTATTGTGAAAACACAAACAGTTGTGATTTAATGTTAATGCCTTATTTTACTGCAACAGTCAGAAGTCAATGTTTCTTTTTCTTGTTTTCTTATCTTTCATCACTTCTCTTCCCCCTCTTCCTACCCACCATCTTCCTGTTTACTTTTGTATTTTGTATCTTATTTGATAACTCAGTAAAAATGTTAAACCAGGCTATTAGCCTCTTAGATTTGCCTTTACAACAGCAACAGAAGTTAGAAAAATCACAATTTTGTTTACTTTGCTTCTCTTAGTTTAAAGCCCTTCAGATGTTCTTGGGATGATCAGATTGGTTGACAAGCAAAGCACTTGCGAAAAGCTGTTGAGATTATTTTAAAAAATCCTATTAAAATGCACTCATACATGCATATTTTCAGTTCGAATTTTATCTGACAAAATTCTTTATTGTATCTGTATCAACTAGTCCTCTTCTGACTTTATAGCAATTCCCCCTCCATACTACAACTTTTATAGATTTACAGGTCACATCCATTCTTACGGATGATGGTATTTTCCAAAGAGTCTTGCTGTTTCATTGGATGTCGTTTATATATTGGGAGATCTGTGCTCATAGAATAATTTAATACAGTTAATTGGAGCAATTTCTCATTCTGAAGATCTTCATCTTTTTCATGAAGGATATTTTGTAATTAATAAAGCATGCTATATAGACGGAGAGGCTAATATTTTTTTTTCACAATGTCAAATGCTAGGAATGTGCTCTGGATCCTTTTTAACTTTTCAGATATTTTGGAACTAGATGACATCATAGACAGTACTGAATTTAAAGTTTCCCAAAAGTCTTAGCGTGCAATTTATACTGGAAAGGCTGTAGCACAGAACAATAATGCTTTGCCCTGCTTTTCCAAATACAAACAGTTAAGATGGATTAAAGGAAGGCAGGGGGCAGGGTGTGGGGTAAAGGAGTGACAGATAAGTGTAATAAAAGAAAATTGTAGTCTGGGAATCTCCATCCTACACTCAGGACCCGTTATTAAATACATATTTTATCTGGGTTATTCTATATTTTTGCTAGGAACATTGGAATTGCTTGGGTGAAAGATGTGTTACTTCATCTTTGGATACTTCAGGCGCCTTAATTCCCCTTGCAACCGACTTCTGTTGTTCAGCCCAGGTCAAATCCCACTTTCCCAATGTTTATTACAATGTAGAGATACTTTTGATGAAAACAGTTTAGCCTCATCACAAATACAGAATGTGGAACGGCATCTTTCTAGACCCTGAGATATCTTGGGAATTCTCTAATGCAGGGGTCAAATTTGATTTCATTGAGGGCTGCATCAGGGTTGTGTTTGACCTCAGGGGGCCAGCTGGGCATCGCCAATTTGACATCACTCATGTCAGGGGCACCTGTGGCGGCCTGAGCGCTCTGCCAGTGAGAATGGGCTCCTGAGCTCCATTTTTTGCTGTGATGGCCTTCTGTGACCCTCTGCCAGAGAAGATGGAGCTCTGTGGCTCTCCTAACTCCATTTTCATTGGCAAAGGGTCACAGGACGCCGTCGCAGCCAAAAATGGAGCTCAGGAGCCTGTTTCTGCTGGCAAATGCATCATGGGCCAGTCCCTTGCTGTTTTCAGAGGGCCCCACGGACCAGATCTAAGCAACCCATGGACTGGACCTGGCCCCTGGACCTTGAGTTTGACACCCCTGCTCTAATGTGATAAAAGCACACGAGGAAGGTACCTTTTATGGGATTTTTAACTCTTCCAGAAAAGACATTCTGGAGGAGGGCTGACTGAGCTGTTGCATTCATCCAGAAGTACAATGGGCAGCCAATAAATTTAATTTTTTTTAAATTAAAAAATACATTTAAACCTGGCAGGGTTATCTGATTGGTCCATGTCACAGGAGTCAGTCCAAGAACCAATCAGGAATTAGCACCTAAATTTGACACTGTGTGCTTTCATCTCCCTTAATTAGGGACACACTTCTCCTAACACAGGGGTATCAAACTCAATTTCATTGAGGGCTGCATCAGGGTTGCATTTGACCTTGGGGGGCCAGGGTGGGCATGGCCAGGATGGGCATGGTCAGCTTTACATCACTCATGTTGGGGGTGCAAATGGTGGCCCGAGCACTCTGCCAGTGAAAACGAGCTCCCGAGCTCCGTTTTTGGCTACAACAGCCTCCTGCAATCCCCTGCCAGCAAAAATGGAGCTCAGGAAGGCCGCACGCAGCTCTCCTGAGCTCCATTTTCACTAGTAGAGGCACTGCGGGCCAGTCCTTCACTGTTTCCAGGGCAGCCCCATGGGCCTGATCTAAGCACCCCGTGGGCCGGATCCATCCCCCAGGCCTTGAGTTTGACACCATTCCTAACATATGGAGGTTTATAGGCAAGAAAGATGATCTAGAGACAAGCCCAATTCTCTTTCTCTGTCTTTTGAAAGATAGCAAAGGAAGAAGAAAATGTTTAGGAGATTACACAGATTAGCACAACACCCACAGTTTGCACCAATTAGAATTGCAAACCTTCCAGTGGCCTGTCTCTCTTTTAACAAATCCCTTTTTTTACAAAGCATGCTGATATTATAAGTTAGCTTTCCTTAAAGACTAGCGTTTCCTCACTCCCTTGTCCAGCATCAGAGTCAAGCAGTGTTGAGTTTCATTGTGTTGTTTTGATCTTGCTTTGGTTCTATTGTTTGGGACTTTTAATCTGTAAACTGCCCAGAATGATTTGGAGTCAAACAGCCTCTATATCTAAATAAAGGAGAATAAAAATAAAAATAAAACACTGTTTCTAAAAATATATCCTCCTCATCTGTAAAACCGTGGTCCTTTTATTTATGGCTTTCTGCCAGAGCTTCGGAGTGTGTAGGGGAGAGAGATTGTTTATGAAGGTAGGGAAGCATTACTGAAAGGGTTTTCATATTTACAGGTAAAGAAGAAAGAAATGCCATTTGTCTTCCTCTTCTGTACAAAATAATGCATCTCAACACAACATATCACTTGCCTCCACAAATGTGAAGTACCTCTTTTTTAAACAAAAGGGGGGGGGAAGAAAAATGGCAAGAGGAAGGTGGTTAGAATAATATGAATGGATAAAGCAAATTATTTGTAGGCATAGCAGAAATTGCTGCTGCCAACTTCCTAACCGGAGCAATAATTTTAGGGGGGTTTTTCCCTCACTGTAACAATAATAAAATAATAAACCATTTAGTTGTCCCAAAGGTGCTTTTTCAAGAGGTGTGCTGATTGGGTTAAATAGTTTAGCAATTAGAAACTGTCCTCTTAAGGGATTGACTTCTGGGAAATGTAATTTTATGACATGTGATCACATTGGTGTTTCTAATTGGCCCATGGGGCTTTTCAGATTGTAATCTTTGTCAGGATCCTTTCCCCCCTCAAGGCAGGGGCCATTTCTTAATCTCCAAGACCATGTGGAGAGTATATCTTCTCACCTACACCAAAGGAACAGACTTTATACACCTCAGAAGAATCCCTTCAATAACTGTAAATTGTTGATTGAGAATACCGGACGATAATAAAGCAAGCCACAATTAAACCTTTGTGTGTTGAGTTTAACTATCTGTGATAAGCAGTCTATGCACTTGAAACAAAACAATCACCTTCTGGTGTTGGCATCATCTGCCCTTGTGGGCTTTTTGGCTTTGGCCCTTATATTGGCTGCCACTCCTGCAAGACTAGACTTGCATTTTGAAGGTGCCGTTTTGGAGGCTGAGCCTGTGGGGATAGTGTGTATGCATTGCCACTCAGCTTCCAATTGTATCCTTCATCTTGTGCTGAATCTGTGACAAGGAAAAAGATCAGGCTCACATTCTTCAGGGGCTCCACTGTTGGAATGTACAAATTTTGCTTAGAATAAGCAGTAAATAAATGACAGTCTCACCTCTCCAGAGGCTCTGCTGCTGCTTGTGTTTCACCAAGAGTTTGCATCAGATAAACAGGCAGGGACTTTCGTTGCTGTAGAGGAGGCAGTTATGCTCAACAGGAGGGGGAACCAGCCATTTTAATTGTCTCTTCCTGCTGCCCAGTTCTTCTCATGAGGGCAGTGGCTATGACCCAACAAGAGAGGGGAGCCATCCTGTCCACACACTCAATCAAGGCTGCTATGACCGATCAAAAGCAGATTAAGCAAATCTGTGAAACAGCCTCCAAATCTGGCACTTTCTCCAATGTAGTGGAGATTTGGCCCATTGGCATGCTTTTTAAAAGACAGTTGCACCCAAGTTTTGGGGATAAGTCAGTCTGCTATTTATTTAGGGCTGGTTGGAAATTCCAGCTACTCAATAGCCCTTTTGTGGCCTCCCCAATTGCCTAGATGCTGCTGCAGCATCTAGTTGTGACCTAAACTGTGAGGTGGGGGGAGTAAACCTTATCATTAAAGCAGTGTGCAGGCTTATCCCTTGAAAAGGGGACCAAACAGCCTCTCCAGCCTTGCTATCACTGCCTGTCAGCTGTTTTAGGCTAGAGCAATCAAAGGGAGCATTTTGGCTTCTTGGTTGCTGTGTCAAAGGCTGGTCAGAGGTTTGCCTTGCTTGCAATGGCTATTTCATTTTAAATGTTGTTTTAAAATGGCTACTGCTTCTAATTCAGCCATTTAAAATGGCCACCACGTCTTTTTGGAGGCTTGACGGCTCAGTTAAAATGTCTCTTTGCTGCTGTCTGAGCAGCCTCTGGCTGATATGGAGGCAATTTGCTCTAAAGGGATAATTTTTCAAATTTCCAACTTTTTTTTTTTTTTTACAAAAGGAGACAGTTTCAGTCTCCTTAAAATCAGCTGTAGCTACTGCCTGAGCAGAGTGTCAGCCCTTAGCTACAGTGGCTGTTTGTTTTAGATTCTACTTGCTGTTTGAAAGAATCTCTTTTTGCTGCCACAGAGAATCCACGGAATTCCTAGAAGTTTCTGCTGTCCTATTATCACTTCAAATTTGGAGCAGGTTTAGACATGTCTTAGTAGAACTGAAGACTGAGTCAAACTGGGACGGCACCAGCAGAGGAGGCCTGTCTGAACAAGATTGACAGACTCAGTCTTCAGAACTAAGAGGCAAGAGTAACCCATTCCTTGGATTCTCTCTAGCACACTGGAGAAGATTAGCTTCTCCAGAGAACGGCTCACCAAAGTCTGTCAGAGAATGATTTTTATTTAGCAACCCCTGCATTCTGTTTTGTTATTCTGAATTCTGCTTGTTATACTGAAAGTGAATTATAGTATTTTTTATTTATTTCTTGAATTAAAAGGCTGAATTAGAAATTTAAGAACTGAAAAGGATAAACATTTTAATACTTAAATAGATACATAACTGTAGCAATGCCACTAAACTTGGAAGGGATACTTTTTTTTTGAGGGACCTATCTTGTTTGACTTGGAATTGCAATCTTCCTGTCTTATTCACATTCATGCTTTTACCCTGACTGTAACAGTTACCACCAACTCTTCTTTAGTCACTATCAACAATCAGTCTGATACCACATTAAATAAAGTTTCCAGGTTATGGGCTGGACAGATCAATCACTGGTTTTGAAGATGTAATGAAGGCCAGAGCATACTGTTCCAAGACCCCACTGGTTATATGCTCCCAAAGTCTGTTTGATTGGCTCAGCTCAAGGGGACTCAGACAAAGGGACCAATGAGTGTGTTTGGTCCATTACTTATATTTGTATATTTTATTTAATGTTGTTACTTGTATATTTGTAATTTTTTTATTTATAAACTTTTTTATTTTTCCATACATATATTTATATCTTTCATCATTTTGCATGCCATTTGAGTGTGTACATTTATTATCATATATCACAATCTTGTATTTTCTCACTTTATATATAATATAATATAATAACATCATATCCTTATTTACCTTATTGCTCCTAATCATAAAATATCTCTGTTACATATCCTCTGTATATTCTTATTCCTCTATGATCATCTTTTACATCTCTATAATATTCTCTATAAATTACTTTTTCTTATTTTTCTTATCTAACCATAAGTAAAAATCTCCCCATCTCAGGCTTTCCGGTTCCTGTTCTGGTTGATGCAGTTGGGAGAGAGGCTAGCTTCTCTCCCCCACTGGTCTTCCCCCGCTTATGGGCTCCATATGGAGCCTAACGCCGCTTTGTAGGAGCAGCAGAGCGAAGAGGGGCACCCGGAGTGGTCAGGGGGAGAGCGCA
>JANHFJ010010467.1:201757-212285 GCA_032468195.1 Cerberus rynchops
TCACAAGGGCAGAAGTGACTGTGCGAAGAGTGCCCCGATCCAGAAAGGGCCGCAACTGGGCGATCCTACGGACCTGACTTACTTACTGAGTGCCAAAAAGTACATGCTTTGCACAAGCCATCTGCACTTTTGCGTGTGCAATGCATGCATGCTGCGTGCAGGCACTCATGCACACGAGCAATCGTGTGTGCATGTGCAGGAGAACTCCAAAGACCAGCTGGATTTCCTGCTGCAATTGTGCGCATGCACAGCAGAGGCCCAAAGACCAGCTGGGTCTCTGCAATCGTGCATGCATGCATGTGCAATTGAATGTGCATGATCACTGAAGGTAAGTTGGCCGACAGCTTGTGTGCCCAGCAAGATGGCTCTGTGTGCCAGCTGTGGCACCCGTGCCATAGGTTCGCCATCACAGGTGTAGGGTCTCCTGCTTGGGGGAGGTTGGACTAGATGTCCTATAAGGTCCCTTTCAACTCTGTTATTCTGTTATTCAGGTTGCAATGAGCCCAGCTTAATGCAAAAAATGATTTTAACCTTTTCCAGGGGAAGAACAAAAGACCTGAGTTGGTCATCTCAAAGAACCTTGAGGAACAGTAGTTCAGGGATGACAATATACTTTTCTTTCCCAATGCCTTTTTCCTGGAATTTTTAAAATTTGTTTAAACTACTAGGGTTTCCTGGTGGCCCCCCATCTGAGGACTTTCCAGGTCAGATCCTGCCTGGCGTCAAGAAAGGGACAGGATTAGTCAAAGAAGGGCCTGAGTGACGATCCTTTGTGGCAGAAAAGTCACCATTTGATCTAAAGACAGCTACAGTCCTTGACTTATAACCACAATTGAGCCCCAAATGTATGTTGTTAAGTGAGACATTTGTTAAGTGAATTTTGCCCCATTTTATGCCATTTCTTTCCATAGTTGTTAAATTGAATCACTGCAGTTGATAACTTGGTTGTTAAGTGAATCTGGCTTCCCCATTGACTTTGCTTGTCCCAAGGTTGCAAAAAGGGATCATGTGACCCTGGGATGCTGCAGTGGTCATAAGTATGAACTCGTTGCCAAGCATCTGAATTTTGATCGCATGATCGTGAGGATGCTGCAAAGGCTGTAATTGTGAAAAATGGTCATAAGTCACTTTTTCAGTGTCGTAATTTTGAACGGTCACTAAAAGAAGTGCTGTAAATTGAGGACTACCTGTACTACTGGGACCATCAAGACCATCCCATCAACATTGACAAGGCAAGGTGCTAGAATATAAACCACTTTAGTAATGAAACATCTGCAAGAAAATAACCAAGTTCGGAGACCACCAAGGATACCATAATACTACTTTTCAATGTCCTTTCCCCATCCATCCCCTCCAACCTATAACTTCCATTATTCCGTCTATCCTAGCTTATGTTGGTCAGTGAAGGACACATGAATTACAGAAGGCTGCTTCTAGAAAAAGTGGTAAGAAAATATATCACAGGACTCCAAACCCAGAAAATGACTCTAAATCTTCAGAGCTTTTCTTTCTTCCTTCCTGAAGCAGAACTTTGCTTCTGTTCCACCCCCCACCCCCCATCCCAGTGTATTTCTTTTTCAGGTACATTTGAATTGAGTGGCATAGCCCTGTTTGAGAAGCAAAGGATTCCAGTCTGAACTGCAGAGATGTTTAGTGAAATTTAAACCTCAAACCAAATCATTAAGAACTAAAAGTCACTGAAAATCAAAGGCCTTTGGTTCTGATATGCATGGAAATTTTGTACAAGATTGCCTCCTGAATTAAGCAAAAAGTATGGGTGTGAATTACAAACATTTAAGGATTATAATGTGTTAAGGTGTTTAGGAAAAAACCCATTGGAACAGTTCTTTGGAAATAAAACCACTGCACTTTTGCTTTTATTGAGAGATTAATAAGTAAAGCAGTTTCCCACAAAATAAATCAGAATTGTTTGATTTAATACAGCTAGTCCAGTTTATAGATGAACAATTTTAATCAATGTAGTAATGATTTCAGAAACCACCAGAGGGCAGGACTGAAACAACAGAAATAGGAGGAAAGTCCATCTTTTCTAAACATTAGGAGAATAAAACCTTTTTAGCAATGAAATATATCTCGAGAGCTGGTTAAAATATGTTCCTACGGTGAGAAATATTTAAATCAAATTAGCCAATCCTGTCCTAGAGCTGTTGTATTTTTATTAATTTATTTTTGTACTTGTTAAATTTATTTGCTGCTTATCTCACCACCATGGGGCTACTCTAGGCGGGTTACAATAATAAAAAGGAAGAAAATGAAAGGAGTGTAGAAAGAATCCTTGTACTTTCACATACTTACAATTGTTGCAGCATCCGCACAATCATGTGATCAGAATTCAGGCGCTTGGCAATCAGCATGTATTTACAATAATTGGCATGTCCCCATGTCACATGATCACATCTGTGACCTTCCCAAGAGCTTCCCATACAAACAAAGTCAATGGGGAAAGCTGGATTTCCTGAACGGCCACATGATTCACTTAACATCAGCAGTGATTTACTTAACAACCGTGGCAAAAACATCATAAAATTGGGTGCGACTCACTTAACAGTCACTTTGCTTAGCAAGAAATTATGGCTCCAGTTTTGGTCGCATTGCACAATACATATATTCATATCTGGATGAATGAAGGCCAGTATTTTGCTGTTCTGAAAACAAAATAGAAAATTAGTTTGACCTGATGACAGATTTCAGTAAGAACACAGAATCTGTGGATAAACTCTATGACCGTGATGGCAAACCTATAGTATGGGTGCCACAGGTGGTACACAGAGCCATCTTGCTGGGCACACAAGCTGTCAGCCAATTTACCCCCAGCTGAGCATGCACATGTGATTGCACATGCATGCATGCGCGATTGCAGAGACCCAGCTGGTGTTTGGGCCTCCGCTGTGCATGCGCGCAATTGCAGCAGGAAATCTAGCTGGTCTTCCGAGCTCTCCTACGCATGCACGATTGCTCATGTGTGTGAGTGCCTGCATAGCGCATGTGCATTGCACATGCAAAAGCTGCATGCATGTGCAGATGGTGCAGTTGCATGTGCAGCACATGTGGAGGAGCTGCACATAAGTGCAGATGGCACATGCAAAGCACATACTTTTCGGCACTCAGTAAGTAAAAGGTTCACCACCACTGCTCTATGACATATAATGTGGCTTCTTACATTTATGATTTAGCAGACTAATCAGAGTTTTGGTACGATTCTGGTTACCCCTTCATTAGAGTTAAGGCGTTTGTTGATATGACCATGGCTAATCTCAAAAAGTTGCTACTCAAGAAATAATCTTATTCTTCATGATCAATTTTGTGATTGCTTTCCTTCCTATGATTAGTTTTCATATTTGCATTCTAATCATGCTCTGGTAATGTTACACCTTTTTAGGATATTATGTTTCAGCATATATTTAGCAGTATCCTCTATGAGTATTATGATGAGTCCATTCTTTCATTAAGTCTCATGCAGTTAATCATATATTATCTGATTTAAAATGATCCATGCCAGCTTTCCAGGGTTCACCTATTCTTATAACAGAATAACAGAGTTGGAAGGGATCTTGTAGGTCATCTAATCCAACCCCCTGTCCAAGCAGGAGACATTACACCATTTCTGGCAGTCCAGTCTCTTCTTGAAATCTTCCAGGGATGAAGCTCCCACAACTTCTGAAGGCAAGCTGTTCCGTTGGTTGATTGCTGTCACTGTCAGAATATTTCTTCTTATTTCTAGGCTGAATCTCTCCTTGATCCATTTTCATCCATTATTCCTTGTCTGGCCTTCAGATGCCTTGGAAAATAGCTTGACCCCCTCTTTTCTGTGACAGCCCCTCAAATACTGGAACACTGCTATTGTGTCACCCCTGGTTCTTCTCTTCATTAGACTAGACATATCTAGTTCCTGAAACCATTTATCGTATACTTTAGCCTCCAGTCCCCTTAATCATCTTTGTTGCTCTTCTGTGCACTCTGAGTCTCAGCATTTTTTCTGTATCGTGGTTACTAGAACTGGATGCAGTATTCCAAGTAAGTGTGGTCTCATCAGTGCAGTATAAAGTGGTACTAATACTTCATGTGCTTTTGATACTCTCCCTCTGTTGATGCAGCCTAGGCGCCCAATATCAATATGAATACAATACTTCTAATGGCCATATTTTCAGACTCGCCAGCTCTAACCCTTACACAGACATTTTATTTAGGATCTGTTATGTAGTGGCCAAGAAAAGCCGGGGGGGCGCCTTGCAAGACAAATGTTTGAACCTCCAAACAATATAATTTTAATTCTGAAATGATTTGGAGAAGGTATGAATGTTAGGCAACATTCTTAGGCTCAGAATTCCAAATTTGGCATAGCTAAACAAGTTACTTATTCTTTGAATAAGATCTTGCATTCCAGCACATGTTCATAACAAATACGATCTTTTTACATTATAAATCCAAAATAAAATTGAATAATAAATTGAGTAAAGTTATTAGAGTTGTTAAACAGAGTTATCTTATAAAATATATGATTCTAACATTTGTAGGAGTTGTTTGATTTCGGCTTACTAAGTCATGTGTGTTGTTCCCAGGATCAACTCTCTGATTTAAAGTTTTGCCTAATTCCCACTTTTATTTTTCACATAGTGTAGCTTAGAGAAATCCATTAAATTTCAGCAGAAGAGATTTCCAAATAACTATACTTAGATCAAGATACATACAGTGAGAAGTGGAACATTTTTATGCTTTTGACTCCCTGGATGATAGTTCATTCACCCAGATTTTGTAAAAAGTGTATCTTGAGGCTTTCAGATTGTCTTGCTATTACACAGTGACTGTTCCTGAGTTGTATGCTTATATTTCCGATTCCTGTGAAGTTGTCTCTGTAGCAGAGCATACTCTGAATAACATCAAAAGAGTCAAGTCTAACAAAAGAGAAAAGAAACTCAAGTAGGCTTGAACATACAATGAGAACTGGTAAAAGGAAAAAGGGAGACACATTTTTGAATACCAAATGAACTCAGCCAACCCCAGGAGTTCTTCGGCATTAACATTTGTCTTATTCTGGAAGAACAGAACTAAATCCAACTCTACAAGAGTTACCTATTGCCTTTGACTTTGATGTCTAGCTCATATACATAGTGGTAAGTGATATATACATGTTATACCTAATAAAGAGTTTGAATGAATGACTCTATAATGACATTATAATGGAAAAACTAATCTATACAAGTTATTCTTTTTTCTCCATCCCACCCCTTTCCCAAGTTAGTGAAAATGGTACAACAGCTCTACATTGGCCCATACAGGCCTCAAAACACTCATTTTATATAACTAATACTATGAGGATTTATTCATGTTCAAACAAACTGGATTCCTCAAGAAGGAAAAAGTTAATTTCTATTGAATTAAGATGCCAGTACTCTTCTCCTCTTCCATGGCTTTTTTAACCTGTGAAATAAGATTCAGTATTTGCTCTTCTTTTTATTTTACTTATAGATGAAACAAATATTTTGTATTTTCTTTAGGCATCAGTAGAAAATATGGTCATAGTTTATTTTGTAAAAAAAAAACCCCACTATTTCTCACCCTGTGAAGTTTTTTTTGAGTATTTGGGTAATGTAGTATTTTTTTTAAAGTCCATTATTTACCTTGACTTTAAATCACTAAAGCATGAGTTACCGAATTCAGATAAAATGCATGTTCATGAAGTATTTTCCGTACCCTTGTCAAAAAGATACAAATGATAGGGTTGTTACAGAAGATTAGAACCATCACTCAGTCAAGGATTTCACGCTGCTTAGCCAACTGACATGAAGTTTGCCATGCATATCTGATTAATCCTATTACAAAACCAGTGACACTTTTCTTTATTAGAGTCATTTCAGGACCTACCTTACTGTTTTCATATGATCTTGGCCTCAGAAGGGCAGGAAACAACATCAACTTTCAGTATTTTGTCACCAAGAAACAAGGTAGCTCCTAGGGCCACTAGGAGTAGGTAGCTCCTGTCCCTCTAGTAATGGATAACTTGTGGGTAGTGGTCATCACACTGAAGTTGTTACAGGCATGCATTTATTATCTAATGCTTTTTTCCTGCTTTTGAGACAGAATTCCCTCATCGATTTCTCTCTCTCTCTCTCTCTCTCTCTCTCTCCCTCCTTCCCTCTCTCTTTCTCCCCCTCCCTTTCTTTCTTCCTGTGCCTCTTCTACCCCAATCTACATGACTCTAAGAGAAGCATGGCTATGCTCTAATATTAAGACAAAAATAAGCTGAGAAAATAGAGAAGGGGGGAGCAGGAGGGGATCCTAAAAAAGACCCTGAAGAGAAAATTTTGTGATTGGTCAAACACCTAAAATTTCATAGCTAACACCCTTCCAAAATAATATGTCCAAGTCTTTAAAAAGTATTCCTTTTGCAGAGATTACAGAGTTGGAAGGGATCTTGTAGGTCATCCAATCCAACACCACCACCCCCGTCCAAGCAGAAGACCCTACACCAGTGGTGGCAAACTTTACTTACTGAGTGCCAAAAAGTATATGCTTTGCACGTGCTATCCGCACTTGTGTGCAGCTCCTCCATATGCGCTGCATGTGCAACCACACCATCTGCGCATGCATGCAGATTTTACATGTGTAATTTACATGCGCTGCATGCAGGCACACAAACATATGAGCAATTGCATGTGCATGCGCAGGAGGGCTCTAAAGACCAGCTAGATTTCCTGTTGCAATCACACATATGCACAGCAGATGCCCGAAGACCAGCTGGGTCTCTGAAATCGCACATGTGTGCATGTGCAATCGCATGTGCGTGCTCAGCTGGAGATAAGTTGGCCAACAGCTTGTGTGCCCAGCAAGATGGCTCTATGTGCCATCTGTGGCACCCGTGCCATAGGTTCGCCATCATGGCCCTACACCATTTCTGAAAAATGGCAGTCCAATCTCTTCTTGAAAGTTTCAAGTGATGAAGCTCCCACAACCTTTAGTCATGGTTAACTCTTGATGGCTTCAAAGACATATCCATATAGTTTTCTTGTCAACAATAAAACTGTCAAGTGTCAACCATTGTCATCTTTCAGGGTAGTTTTGTGTTGCTAGTACTTTGTCAGTGTAGCCTACAACCTTTGTGTTTCCTGGAAATTGCTAACAATTTCTAACCAGACCAGACTCTATTCACTTGCTAGCCTAGAGAGGAGGAGTCAGATAAACCTACTGATTAATGTTTGCCTCAAACCATGAGAGGGGCTGCACATAAATTTAATTATCATCATCGTGCCAACATTCTGATTTATTATAAATTGCAACAGGACATTTGAGAGCAATACAGAGTTGTAAAAAGGAAAGTAGGGATGACTAAGAGGGAAGTAATATGTTGCAGACATTCCACCAAGCTAATCATTTGGACATAAGCACATATATAGATAGCAACATGCATTTAGAAGAATAGAACAACAAGCTTGATCGATCTGATAAGGTTATTAAGATGTTTACAAAGCCATTACTTCAGCAAGCTACCCTAATAATTTCGCATGGTAATAGCTTAACCCTATATATTGATGAAGAATTATCCCTCACAGCTTTCAGCGGGGCTCTTCCACAGGTAAGTGTATACAAAATTGTGCCTCCAAGTTAAGATCTCATAACTTTTCAGGAACTTTTAATGGATATCAAGTAGGGACTACAGAACTTACTTCTGTAAGTTGGAAAACAGTGCTGTTTACAGAGAGATAATTGCATACAAAAATGGTAGCCTTTGTGATCTGTTCCTCTTTCTTTGTGTAATATTGATCCAGCCAAATAAGCAATTATATTGGGGAGGGGGTTGTGTCCCTCCACAATACTATCCTAGGTTTGGTAGAAAAGTGCAGTATATTATAATAAAAAGTAATGACCAGCTGTAACTGTATTTGTCCAAGTAACTGTAATCAGACTTTTATTTTTTTAAAAAATAAGGGGGGTGCTATATGTCTGCCCAGAAGTAATGTTTTGTTTTGTTTTGTTTTGTTTGCTTACTCTGCTTCCAGTCACCTGCAAGGCCCTTTTAAGAGGGACAAAAGGATCACACAAAACCCCTTTGGGGTTTTCCATCCGAAGTTTGCTTCCAGTGGTCATTCTGGACCTCAGAACTCTTGGTTTCTTGCCTCGTCCATTGGGATGAGGTGGGGGTAGGGAAAGGTCTGAGAAATCGGGGAGAGAGGGACAGTGTTCCCCTGAACTGCAGAGCTGTGCCCTGGACTTTGGCTTCCAGATCCAGTTCTTGACTAGTTGTCAAATAGTATTCCTCTCTCAAGGCACCCGCCGAAGTGGCCCTGCCGTGGTTAGCTTGCAGGGCAGCCCCGGGATGCGTTCAAGCCCTTTCTCCGATTACCTCGTAAGGTAGCTGCGGCAAGCCGAGCAAATGGGAGAGCCTCGGGGCGAGCTCCGTAGCAAATGCCGCCCAGTTCAAAGGGCGAGAAGGGAGCGCGCCGGTCGCGTGCAACTGGCATTGCGGCCACTCTGAAGTTCCAGCCGCAGCTTTTCCAGCTTTCTCTTCAGCTTGGCGAGCGGGGACTAGTTATCCCATATGCCCCGGCAACAGTAACCTCCCCTCCACCCCACCCCCCATATACTTTCTGATAATGAGCTCATGGTTTCATTGAAAGCATCTCCAGGGCCTTCTTTGTGTTTTGACTTTTGCTACACCTTGGTTTTTGCTTCTTTTTACACACCTCTTCTCCTCTTTCTGCACTGCTTAACGTGTCTTGTGTTATGCATAACAGAGGATGTTGTTGTTCTACCTGATGCCACTTTATTTAACAAGTGGAATGTGCAGTCTGTTGTAGTTTATTGTTTTGCTGACAGTTTTCAAAGGTTATTTTCGTGGGTAAACCTGGAGAAGCCAGGCATAGTTACCCAAGTGTCATGTGCATCTACTCACCCCCTCTTGTCTAGCTGAGCTGTTTAGAGTTTGCCTTCAACCAAAGAAAGAAAAGAGCTGAAAAGTTTTTTGTTTTGTTTTTTAAATCTAGAGAAGCTAACATGCTTCAAGGTCTTATTTAATGTGAAAAAAGGACTTTGATGGATATCTGTCAACCTGGAACGAATGAGTATTTGTTCCATGAGCCGACCCGGAGCCCAGTAAGAAACATTTCCATTATGAAGAAATACA
This sequence comes from Cerberus rynchops, assembly GCA_032468195.1. NCBI lineage: Eukaryota > Metazoa > Chordata > Lepidosauria > Squamata > Homalopsidae > Cerberus > Cerberus rynchops. Next base: position 210,897 of record JANHFJ010010467.1, read on the forward strand.
TTTTCAGCCAAAGGATAGCATTAAGATAATTACACTATTAAGAATTAGGAATTACTCTTTTTATCCTCAGGATGACACTCCTGGCATTTGTTATTTCGGCGCAGTCTTTGTCAATGTGACTTGCTCATATAAATTCTATCCTGATGATTTATGATTACAAATGCGGGTTCCCCTACCCCCTATTCTCATTTATTACATGGTGTCACATTTTATCACAACTGCATTTAATCATATCCTGTCTGCATGCTAATAGTTACAAATATGATACCTGTGTAGGACCAGAAAACCAATGTCTGTGACTGTCTGAAAATGTGATGCCTGGATGTATTGTGGGAATGGGGGTGGGGGGCAGGGAGAGAGAGAGAGAGAGAGAGAGAGAGAGAGAGAGAGAGAGAGAGAGAATAAATAGCTTTGCAAACAAAATTCAGAGCATCATTCTTCATGCATACATCTTTAAAACTATATCAGGTTGGCAACATTTCATAAAGCCTTTGCTGAAAGCCTAGTTCAACAGAATTCCCACATTCTTTAAGGTTTCACATAGGTCTCTACATTTGGGAAATATTCAAGGGGGAGAGAAAAGAAAAAAAAAACAGAATAAAAGAGAATGCCTACCTGACTGACTTTGAATCAACCGGCCACAATTTTTTTAGGAAGCAGGAAAATGCTGAATGCTGATTAATCTCTTCATGATAACGAAGAGCCAAAATTCTGTTTCCTTAATTGCCTTTTTGTCCTTGATAAAAGTTGGTCTTGGATTTGCTCAACTTACTTCTCTGTGGAGATTCTCAGTCAACCCAGATCATAATTGTCTTAAAGAAGCTTTTTTCAAAAGGCAACTGGACTGTTTTGCTCCTTGAAGAAGACCTGTCATTTCTCATCCAAAAAGTGTTCTTATTTCCTTATTTCTTAATGACCCATCTCAGAAATCTGGTTAATTTAATCTGAGTTTTGGGGTCAATGGGCAAGCCATTTTATCCAGGCAACTGGATAAAAATGGACATCATTCTGAACAGAGGAGAATGGGAGCTTAGTAAATAAGTCCTGTAAAGAAATTATGATGTTTTAGGATTTTATTAATGCACACAAAGCTACCTTTTTTTTTTTACTTTGTTATTTCTAGGGTAGGGTGAAATGGGTAACCAAGCTAGAGATGATATGATAAAAGAGATATTTAATAGTTAGGAGGGCACTTTGGATATACAAAAGTATATGAAGTATAGTATTTTTTAAAATATGTAATTAGAAATACATTTTAGATGGAAAAGTAGGAGATCAATACATACAATAGTAAATAAATAGTAAATAAATATATAGAAAAGTAAAGAAGAGTTGTATAAGAAATGAAAGAGGATATAGAACAATTTTGAATATGTACCTGTATGATAA
>JANHFJ010010470.1:0-11848 GCA_032468195.1 Cerberus rynchops
AATCCATGTGCAGGTCTTTCTATCTTGTCTTGTAATGCCAAGCATGTTTCTTTCCATGGCTCTTGGCACCATTTGTAACTTTTGTATCAATTGTGAGGTTAGTGTCTATGTTTCACCAGCATACGTCACAGCAGGTAGCACATACTGATAAAAAAAACTTTTATTTTCAGGCATAGGGGAGCTTGCCAAATGTTTGCTAACCACATTGAATACACCATTCAATTTTGCTTATTGTATCACTTTCCACTGAGATCCATTGGCCAAGGTATATGCAGTGGTCTACTACATATTCATTAACCTGTTTCTTTTTCAGGTTTATTTTTAAGACAAATTGTTCTGCTTCATGCAGCTCTTATTTGTGCTTTTGTAGATTTTCTGGGTCTTATGGAAAAAAAAAACATCATCTGCAAATCTTAAGTGATTTATATAGGCACAATTTATTTTTATTCCATCTTTTGCCCAATGTAGTTTGTGAAATAATTCTTCAATGCATTCTGAGAAAAGGAGAGGTGATATTGTATCACCTTGTTGTATAGCTCATTCTATGCTGATTTCCACTTTAATTAATGCAAATTGTCACAATTGTTTTTTCATATATTGATTGTAATAAATTTATGCATGCAATGTCTATGTCTTGGTTGAACAATGTATTAATTATTGCTTGCTGGAATACTTAGTCAAATGCCTTTTTTAATCAATGAAAGTCATGCACAGATGCACGGTATGCTCATTGTGTCTTTCAGTGACTTACTGAACAACATGGATGCAACCCATTGTGCTCTAGCCACTTCTGAACCCTGCCTGCTCCTTTGGCTGTGCATCATTTAATGTGCCCAATATTCTTTTTGCTGTTATCTTGTTGAGAACTTTGTAGATGATTGAAGTAAGAGTTATTGGGTGTTAGTTCTTTAACTCATCTTGGGCCCCTTTCTTGTGTATTAGAATTACTTCGCCATTTTCCCATGCATCATATATTTTTTTCTTCTCTGAGGCCTCTTGAGTATAGTTTTGCTAGTATCTTATGTAAACTGACACCACCAACTTTCAGCATTTCAACCACAACATAGTCATTTCCTAAAGTTTTGGTATTTTTCATTGCTTTTATGGTATGTGATACTTCTGCCACTAGGATATCTGGCATTTTCTCCTTTGTGGGTGTTGTTATTTTTGAGTGATCTTGATCTTTGTATAGCTCTGAATAGATTTTTCCAATTATTTCTAACATTTTCTGTCTTGTTCTACACACGGAACCTTCTCCACATTTCAATGGAAATCCTTCTTTCTTGTATTGATAAGCTTGCATTTTGCTCTACTAATCCCTTTGTTTCCTTCAATTGCCTTTTTTACAAGCTTCACATTAAACTGACATGTTCATATATGCATTGCATCTGAATTTGTAATTCTGCCATAATGTTTCTTTCCTTGTGGGATAGCATGTACTTCACATCTTGTTCTATAATATATTTTCCATTTTCAGGCAGAAGGATGATTATTTTCTTCTCTACAAACTGTAGAATGGACTCCAACATTAAAGGATAAGTAAAATTCAATATACACTGTTTCTCCTTTATATTTCTGTCTTGTGCTTTTAAAAAGTAGAGGATGACTGAGAATAAGGCACTGGGGATATGAAAAATGCTCAGTGTTTCCTATTTCCCTCAGTAGCCCCCCAAAGCTAAAGTGGAAATATATCTAAATATATATAAATATATTCCTACTCATGCCATATATATTGAGAAGTTTGAGTGCTGTAGCATCTTTCATTTTTTCTAAAATCAGTGTAAAATGGTATTGCAGTTCTTTATTTTCCTTTGCATTTCACATCCAGGCATTCCAGGCCCAAACTATCTAGTTCCTGTTACATGCTTGCAGAAATCTTCAGCATTGTAGATTCCATAAAAAGTGAATTGAAGCAGTGGGTTGTTGGCCCAGTTTTGCCAAATTAATGATGCACCAAGATGTTACTCAAACTCAGGCAGGTTTGAGTTAACTTGGCTATACACACTTCTGCTCCTATAGTTGATGCAGTTCACTATAACTACAAATAGGAAAGACACACTTATCTGTATAAACAGAAACCAGTGCTGATGGGACTGTGACTTTTGCCAACAGGTACAATGAATGGGGAAATTATGGAGCAATGACTTGCTGCCAAAATATAAACATAGGCAGTTGTGAACCACATTTCCCAATTCATTTCATTGAGAACATGATTGTGCTAACTATTTCCAGCAAAGCAGCTGGTTTCAGCAAAAGCACTAAGCATCTCATGGCAGATCAAGATTAACACATTCATAAGCTTTTGTTCCCTTTGAGTATCCTGATGCCGCTGGATCACTGACCAGGTTTCAAGGGGCTGTCACCTTTTGTCTGTGAATCTCTCTGTATGTCTCTTTCCATCAGTGCAGAAGAACTGAAGCTATAGTTCTATCTGCAGTGACCAGAATATAAACTCTCCAGTTTATTCCTGGACAGACATGTATATAATTGCATTGTCAGAGACCATTTCAAAGGAAGATAAGAATCAAAGAGGGAAAGAGCTAACTGTGGCAAGAAGGTGAAAGAAAACAAATCCTCAGGAGTCTCTGAGTTTATTGGATCCAATGCATTTCGGAAATGCAATTCCTTTCTTTAGGGAAAATCTAAGGTCTCCTTTCTACTTCATGGGTTTGCTTATATCATAATTTTCTTTTTCTATACAGCTTTTAAAGTGCCTGCAAAAGGGGAAATTACATTTCTGAAAGTTATTATGTCTGTCTAAATCCTTGCACTTTCATGAATTTAGTTCTCCACCTCCTTTTTATTCTAAAATAAGAAATCCATAAGAAAGAGTTCTGCCCTTGATATTGTACTTCTTAAACTATAATGGTACCCAGTAACAAATTCTATAATATTTTCTCAACTGTAGTAATAGTGGAGCAGAATTTAAGAGGGGATCATAGTAACCTGGACTTATTTAAATCTTATTTTACAGGGTCTTGGAGTGAAATTACCAAGAGTGCTTGTCATTCTCTGATTCTGCCTGAAACCTAAACAGAGCTTAATATTTCAAGATATTTAGAAACAAATCTAAACCTTTAACTTCTGGCAGTCAGTCAGAATAACATTTAAGAACCTTCTTTGTAGCATACTTCTTTTTGACGCCTTATCCTAAGCTAGCATAACATAATGTTTGGCTTCTCTCAAGTGAAGAATTCCCCTTCTCTCACATACATTTTCTATAGTGTTTACAACCAATCTGCTAAAAAAGATTGTTACAGCTATAATGTAGAAATCCATTTTCTATTTTTTGCTGAATGTACTGTATCTTTTTTCAAGGTTTTTATTTGGACGTTGTGATAGAAGATAGGAGAGAAATGACACAGATTATTGTCCACTAGCAAATTGCTTTTTTCTCAGCGGTGCAATTGTGACTGCAGCATTTGGTCCCATCTGCAATTACTTCATGTAATAATTCAAATTTACTCAGATTGATGAAATATATGAAGAAACTATTATTTCGGAGTGAAGGAAGCCAGGCTGTGAATTGTTGGTTCAAGTATCCTAGGATTAGCTCCTTCATTGTTATTGTAAAGGATTTGCTGACCAAACTACTTTTGGAATGTATAAATACTCTGAGTCCTGTTTTTCAGGATATGAAATAATGTTACCTATACATAGAATGTGCTTTATGAACAAAAGAAAACTCAAGTTTTGTGTAAATTGGATGCAATAAATCACATATGTGAAAGCAATAACATCTGGCTACCTAGCATTTGTACAGCAAATTCATTCATTTATAAACTAGATTCTAATATTGTTGTTGCAGAAAAGGTTCTCCTAAATATATTGTGCATGAAACATTATTTACTTATTTATCCATTTATGTGGCTGCTCATCTATCCAAGAAACACTGGCCAGTGACAGTTAAATCTTACCAAATATAATTATGTAGGGAATTAGTTAAACTGCAGAATCACTAATCATAGGCACCCATGTCAGAGCATCCATCCTAGTATTCCAAACTCAATACCTGGAAGAAGCAAAAGGCCAATGTAGCAGGTTTAAAAAAAAAAGATGTCCCCATGGGTGTTATCCTGCTAGTTGTGACCAACTTTAGGAGGTAGTGTTCATCTCTTTCTTAAGCCAAAGAGCTAGTGTTGTATGGAAACATTTCTGCAGTCATATGGCTAGCATCACATCACACTGCAACTCAAAGAGTACAGTGAAGCAAGGAACTCTATTACTTTTTCACATGTTTATATTGGTACCTATTCATCTACTTGCATTTATATGCTTTCAGACTGCAGGAGCTGGGCAAGTGACAGGAACTCATTGTGTCTTTTGGCACTTGTGTCTTGAACTGCCAAGTTATAGACCTTTAACAGTCTAAGATACAGTGTCTTAATCACTGAGCCATCTCATCCCTAGAGTAGGGGCTAGAGTAAGAGTTCTAGAGTATGGGCTGCCCATATTTCAGAAAAAAATGGTTTAACCTTAGGGCAGGCACCAAAACAGAGAAGGCACACTTTCAGGGATCTACCAGATGACATCTGAAACATGCTTACTTTGTCAAATCTGCATTTTAAATGCTTAGTAGAATAGAATAGAACAGAATAAGAATAAGAATAGAATAGAACTTAATTATGGTCATAGACCAGCAATAAAATATTTAGTAGAATCTTGTAATGTGTTAATTTCATGATTGTCCTTGTTTTGCTAGTTAGAACTTTAGTTAGAATGTTTTTGTTTCTATGGGAGAATGACAAAGTAGTCCAAGTCAGGACAAGACTGGTTTGCAGTATTTGATTATTTGTTTTATTCTAGATATTAAAAAAGGATGCAGTATCTGTAACCTTTCATTATATCCATTATCTTTCTTTAGATCTTTTGATCTACCATCTTCAGAATATAGATGAGATAGAGCAAGTATCTTGTATGGGTCAACTTACTATCAATTAAGTATGCTACATAGGAGCATCTATTAAGCCTATTCCATGGTAACCAGAAAAAAGTAGCTTTTCTTTGTGATTGTGAACACAATCTGTGAGTGGAGAACTTCATGTTTCTTCAGGGATATCAGGTAAATGATCTGATCTTCAGCAGTTATAACCCGTGCCCTGAGCTGAGTACCTTATATATTTTTCATTGAGAAAATTTGCTTGCGTTCATACTGGTTGGATGTCATTTTGGCAACATCATATCTAAGATGTTCATAAAACAGTTAATAATATCTGGTCTGGTCTCTTAAGGATGTAAATAAGATATCTGGTCAGTTTTTATCACTTTTTAATGTTTTATGATCCCCCAGGTTGCTTTGTAACATTCTTTGAGATCTGTTCCTCCAAATGATTTCTGACAGTACATATACCACTGCAACAGGAGTTGTAAAATTTTAATCCATTTTTATATCAATTTTGAAATCAAATCTACAAACCAACCAACCAACCAACCAACCAACCAACCAACCAACCAACCAACCAATCAAATAGATTTTAAATATGAATAAAACAAATATGGAAGAATTTCACACAAGATATTAAAATACATTATATAATTGTCATCATAACATTTACTTCTACAATAAGACATGCAGTCTCTCAGTGGCTTAATGATGCTGGAGATGGTCTTTGCTCCAGCGGTTCAAGTCTTAGAACTGTATGGAGGAGTGAGCTCCCATCACTTGCCTCAGCTTCTGCCCACCTAGTAGTTCAAAAACATGTTATATGCAAGTAGATAAATAGTGTGCAAGCATGAACCAAACAGAACTATCAATCTTAGACAGAGAAACTACTACTCTATATTAGCATTATAGATTTTGGCTAATGTAACATTACCATACAGTAAATAAAATAAAAAGTTCATCAATAAAACTAGCCATAGACATAGCCTAAATAGTCAAAAATGTCAGCTTTGTTGTAGCATCTGAAAGTTCCTTCCAACAGCACTTCACACTCTTTTGTTTTAATTTAATTTAAGTTTTTGTGATGAATTAAAGAATATATGGATAACCATGTTTCTGTACATCTATTTTCTATAATTACAAATTAAAGACTTGCAATTGGCTTCAGCTCTACAGTTAAAAATATGTGCACACTGTGTGAAGTGATGCACTGATTGACGTATTTCAGACATAGAATAACCACTCCACGCATACATACCTATTGTGAGATTCATTAATGAATTTTTCACTCCAGTATTATAAAACCACCGATGCAGCTTTAAAACACTTTCATAAATCACCAGAAATGATTTCCTTCTGATAAGAATTGTTTGTGTAATAAAAGCAATGAACTTACCATAGCAACCAGTGGAATTCAGTAAACTTTTCATAAAACTGTTCAATATAATTCCAAAAACTGCCAGCTTGTGTGGAATGGAAGTCTTCATGTGCCATCCAGAGTTCATCAACCACTAGACTAAACCCCACTGAGCAGCTGTCAACAGTTCAGCCACTTATAGATTTCCTGCCAATTTCCTGTCATGAAGAATTCATGTCATACATACGAATTTCAAAGAATGGCCAACAATTGTGAAGGTTCTATATTACCTGAAGAGCTGCAACAGCTATTTTGCATTAATTTGGGCTAGAAATACTTTTGCCAAGGGAAGGACTTTAGATTATATAGAAAGAACACAATATTAATTAGATCTGGTCATATTTTGATCACTTCAACTCATATTGTATGTCACATAACCATATAACTGCAACTCATTAGTGTGGATGCAAATTCCTTCCCTTTTCTCCTCAATCTGAGTGGTTCTTCAAACAGATGGCGGCCTCTTTATAGTTAAGTATGCCCATATTAATTTGGAGTGGCCATCATTTCGAGTTAGAAATAAATTCTTATTAGTTTAAAATGCCAAGAGCCAGTCTGGTGTAGCGGTTCAGGAATCAGGATAGACCATGCTTTCTAGTCCTGCTTTGGCATGAAGCCAGATGGGTTACCTTGGGCCAGTCACTTTCTTTTAGCTCTAGGAAGGAGGCAATGGTAAAGCAGTTCTGAAAAACCTTGCCCCTCAAAAAATTCAGTGACTTGTCTAGGCAATCTCTGAAAACTTGACAACAAATGATCAGATAAAAAAAGTTTCAAATTCCAGTTAGCTTTCCCCAGAAGTTATAGTTATTCCCACAGAACAGCCAATTTTAAAATCTGCTGGGAGCAGAAGGAATGAGTAAATTCACCATCATCAAATTTGCTGATGACACCGTTGTGGTGTCGAGGGCCTGATCTCCAACAACAACGAAATGGCCTACCTAGATGAGATTAGGAATCTAGAGAACTGGGGACAGAAAAACAACCTCCTCCTCAATGTCAGCAAGACAAAGGAGCTGATAGTGGACTATAGTAAAGCAGAAAAGAACATACCAGACCCCCATCATCAACAAGAGCCCAGTGGAGAGAGTGAACTGTTTCAAATACCTAGACGTCCACATGTCACAGAACCTGACATGGACCCGACATATCGATATTGTGGTGAGAAAGGCCCAGCAGTGTCTATACCATCTTAGATGACTGAGAGACTTCAGACTTCCCCCAAAAGTGCTCAGGAACTTCTATGCCTGCATAGTACAAAGCATCCTGACGGGCAACATCACTACCTGGTTCAGAAACAGCAGGCAAGTCCTACAGAGGGTAGTGCACATAGCAGAGCACATCATCTGCATCAAGCTTCTTGAACTGCACTGCATATACGACAAACGATGCTAAACCACAGCCAGGAAGATAATGACGGACCCCAACCACCCCAACAATGGACTGTTCACCATGATGTGGTCAGGAAGATGCCTCCGCTCCCTGAAAGCTAATACAGAGAGACTAAGGAGAAGCTTCTTCCCACAGGCAATATGGATCCTAAACCATAAATCATAACAACCCAGGACTAAACAGCGTTCCCATAATCTACCTCTCTCTATCACCCCCTAACTTATTCTATTACCCTGTACCATACTAGTACCTCTTGCTCTACTACCTACGGTTGTGAGCAGTTGCATACACATTTCACTGCATTTTGTACCATATATGACTGTGTATGTGATGGATAAAATTTGATTTGATTTGATTATTAACCATGTAGAGTGATTGGCAGAGAAACTCACCTGTACAATTTAAAACCACTCTCATTGAGTTTGATGAAAAGAAATTATTGTACAGTAGATATTTGGGAGAAATTTCCATGGTGATCTTGTGAAATATAGAGAAATTTCCAACCAATTTATGTGACACATAGTTGAGAATATCTAGGAACCAATGGTATCCAGCACAATATATCATCTGAACATGCATTTGATCTGCATTTTTTGACTTTATTGAATGCAAAGTGTGAAGCCACTGTGAGTCATTAGACAAAACTGCAATTCGTGACATGAAGTTTTATCCAAAATCCATGTTAAATAAACCATAACTTATTTGAATTCAGTATGAATGTGTGTGTGTGTGTGTGTGTGTGTGTGTGTGTGTGTTTACTTACTTATTTATTTTCAATGACATGCCAAACAGATACCTATATAGAAAGACAGACTAGTAAGAGATTATGTTGCCTTTGGACATTGTGGGAAAGCTTAGGATGTCCAGTAACAATAACCAATTACATGATTTTCCTATCCATATGCAAAATGAGTGTTAGTTGAATACGAAAATGAATTATGATGTATTTTTATAATTTACCTACCTTCACTTTACCACTAAACTATCATAATACTTGCATAATGTTTAACTAATCACAGTTTAATATTCCTTCATTGTTTATTGAAACTGACCAGTTTAAGACCAACTGTTTTTGAAATTAAATCTGCTTTGTAGTTAATAATAATTATGTCTGGGAGGTAATTAGTTTAACTGTAAATGGAAGGAAAAAAAATCTATTTTCTTTCTAGCTGTGCTGGGAAAAGGAGAACAAAGGTTGATGATGGAGATTCATTCAGGTAACTCCCAATAACATTTAGCTTTATAATCAACCACTGTCATTCTGTTTAGTTCCTGTATTTTACAGTAATATTCACAGCAACAAAAACATACCATATATCATTTGAAAATACAGATTTTTTTTACTTTAATGTAATGACAAAGGATTCTTGTTTTTCAATATTATCTCAGCACCCTGCCCCCTGTGCTATAATTTGGGAAACCAATGGTGATATGAAATACAAGAGTAACTTTAATTTGAAAACAAATCTCTTAACTACCAAAATGAAAAGTTCCTTTCTTTCCTACCACATTAATTTTATTAATAGCTCCTTGTCTCATTTTTTGTGAAGCTACTGTATACCTTCATTTTCCATAGTAGAGAGCTAAAGCTTCATGGGTGTATTAGATGAAGTGGTTTAGATCTAATTATTCTATCTCAGTGACAGAAAATATGTCTTGATTTCTCCTAATCTGCTCTGAGATAAATTCATTCAACTGCAGATATAGCAAAATATTATTTGTAAAGTTCAAGGTTGTTTTGGACATATTCAAGATATTTGAGTTTGAATCTAAATTAGGCACACTGCCAAAGGCTTCCCACTGGTGTTCTCAATTTTAATTTAAAAAAGAAAAACAACTAAGGGCAAGCAATTTGGAATTGTCCTAGTTTTGGATTTACCTAAAATTATTACTTTCTTAAGAAAACAAAAGTTTAATAAATAGTCCTAAAGCTAGTTTATCATCTTCTTATCAACTCTCCCAAGCTTCTCTGAAACACGATCCCCTTTCAATTAATGAACTTTTGCATTGTGAGCATGACAGCATACGCTAGTTTACAAGAGAGGAATTTTGTTATTCATTTTCTTTTCTTTTTTTAATGATTGGTTTTACTCAATTGCTAAAAGTATTCCTGAGTTACCTTTGGGGATATAAATCATTCCCAAGAGGCTCAAAGTTTCAGTTTTATATTCAGACCTGCATAGTAATGACATTATATAAATGTACAGACTGTGACTTTTTTACCATTTTCATGAGTCTGAATAATATGAGCATACTAATATTCTGTTCATGGATTTTAGAAAACAAACACAGAGACATAAGAAAACACAGAGACATAAACAACATTCACAAAAATAAATTAAGAATATAACTACCCTAGACATTCCGATTTTGGTAGGTGTCCATATTGGAGAAGCCTCCTCAAAATAAACTGACAGTGTAATTTCATAAATATTCATCAGGATATTCATAGAATGGGATTTACTCTCAGGTAACTAAATGAGAATGGTAGCCTAAGTAAATAATGATCTGGGAGGCGTTTGAACTTGATTGGATCCCGCATGAGAAGGAAATCACCTTTAGTTCAGTCAATCTTTTGACAGCTTTTAGAAAAGTAATTTTTATAACTTGCATGATTATTGCTTGTACTTACATTTGATTGAAGGTACAAAAAAAGAAATGTGCAAGAATTAATGTTGAAACTATTCAGCAATCCTTCTTGTTTCCAACAATGTATTTAGGATTGCATCTAAAAGAAAAAAAACAGAAAGCATATGAAAAATAAACAATGTACAAACAAAAAGCATATGAAAAATAAAAGATAAAGCATCCACTACCCAGCCAAAATAGCCACTAAAAGTCAGATGCAAACTCCTTAAAACATTTTCAAGATTATCACACCAAATTCCTCTAATAAATGATATAAGTGAAATTTGTTGCTTAAACATCACATGTCACACTCTTGATACATTGTGATTAAGACAAAACATCTTTAGTCAACTGGAATTTTTAATGTCTAAGCTAGAATGTGTTTTACTATATTTAGAATGTTTTTCTGATGTAGATGGATGAGGAAACAATTGAAAATTTCCTGGCTTGTTTATTTTTAACGAAAGTGTTGTACGCATAGGTTAAAAGACAGAATTGATCTTATTTTGCTAAATAGAGAGATGATCAAACAAAAACAAGTGATAACAGAAAAGTGAGGATGTTATGATTTGGGGCTTAGCCTTGGTTTCTACCATGCAGTTTTATGAATTAGACGTACCGTATCCAGGCCTATAGATGATGGCTAAATTGTGGCAAATAGAAACATATAAAATTTGAAGGTTTTGCTTTCTTGACAAGATATTTATAGTCCAGAGCTGTATTTGTGTAATGTGTAAAAAGAAAAAAAATAAATTATGGTGTCTAGCTTGTTCATCTTATTTAATTAGTGCAGAGAATTAATTACAATAAACACTCCCCTCAGGTTCAGGTTTAGTCCATCTTGGTGGAACTGTATCTTTGGGCTGGAAAAAAAATCTCCCAAATATTTCCAAAGGAACACCATTTGAGGCTCAACAAAACATTTCTTATTTCTTTACTTATTTCTATACTTAGCTGTGTTTGAGAATAAATAAAGCAGTTTCATGTCCTTTGGCGTTATATTTCATTTGGTCATATCCAAATAAATGCTTGTGGTTTCTTCACAAGAAAAGTTAATGCAGCAATAGCAAAAACTCTTTCTCTTTAGCAAACAATATCTTCAACAGACGCACAAACTCCAGTTATAGACACAAGAAGAATGATGTATGCATGGTAAAAATACTTCTTCGTATTGGAACTATTTACTGACAAGCTTGTGCTAGCTTTGTTTTTACACTGGTAAAATTCAGGTAAGGAGGTATTCAGCACAGAGGTGAAATTCAGCAGGTTCTAGCAGGTTCTCTAGAACCGGTAGTAAATTTTCTAAGCAGTTCGGAGAACCAATTGTTAGAAGAAATCTCCTTTTGTTTTTTTTCCACTTTACAGGGTTAATCCTGTAAGGAAGGCAGGAAAAAAGCATTCTGGTGTTGTTTCTAGCCTCATCTTTATTGCCCTGCTTACAGAAATTGTCCACCAGTCACATGACCCCCCCAGCCACGCCCACCAAGCCACACCCACAGAACCGGTAGTAAAAAAATTGAATTCCACCACTG
>JANHFJ010010476.1:120180-133537 GCA_032468195.1 Cerberus rynchops
AAACTGCAAATTCTGTGATAATGCTAATTATTTACCAGAACTATTATTTATTTATTTATTTATTTATTTATTAGATTTATATTACCGCTTATTCACCCATGGCGACTCAAGGCGGGTTACAAGTATAAAACCACATTAGAACAATAAAATGTGGTGCCCACTTCCGGAGACTATATTTTAGCAAATATATTTGGGCAAAGAGAAAACGGGCTTAAAGACGGCAGGGGCGATGATCAGCAGGCTAGAAATCAGTTCTGTGATCCAAGTTGCGATATTTAGCTTTGTGAGAATGACTGCCCTTTTTCAAATTTCTGGAGTGAACTCCCGTTGAGAAAAAACTCGGACCTTCATTCATCATCCCACGCTGAAGGACGTGGAATAACAATTTAAGCTACAGGAAAGCAAACTCTAATTTAATTTACAGAAAATTTGCAGGCAGAAAAAGAGCAGCTGGACAGTAAAGCTAATTACTCAGAAAAGTGATGCACTGCCCATCACAAAGAGTGTGACCGGCTATCGGTTTGAAATGCTGTGCATGAGGGTTTTGCAGTCGACAGACAATTGAACCTCAATGGCGCTTTCCAAACCTATTATTCCACGTTTCTATGTTCTCATAGGTAGATGCGTGTACACCAATGCGGCTCACATGTTTTGCAAATTCTAAGAGCTGAATGTACTATATTATGAAAACCCATCACTGTAATTTGCCAGCTTGCCGATTATAGGTTATAGGGCAGTTGTTTTTCAAACTTGGCAATTGTAAGATAGGTGGACTTCAACTCCCAGAATCCCCCAGCCAGCAAGTAACATGGGAGTTGAAGTCCACCCGTCTTAAAGCTGCCAAGTTTGAGAAAAACACCTCCCTAATTCTCATGTTGCATGCTGGCTGGGGGAATTTGAAGAATCCACCTATTTTAGAAGTGTTTTTCAAACTTGGCATGAGGGTATTAAACAAATGAAGTCGACGGCGATTTGTTTTCAGTAAACGCAGTTGAAAGAAAAAAACCAGCGGATGATATGCGAAACAAGCTCAAATGGGTTCATTTAAAATTCCCCGGGACTGACAGCGCAAATTCTAGCCTTGTGACTAATACCCCTTTCATTGGCATCAGAGTCCAACTTCTTGGCTGCTGAGCCAACATCCTTGGCTGGTTGCTAGGAAACCAGATGCTCCTGCTGGGTGTAAAAAGGAAAAGAGAAAAAAAAAAGGGAAGGAAGGAAGGAAGGAAGGAAGGAAGGAAGGAAGAAAGAAAGAAAGAAAGAAAGAAAGAAAGAAAGAAAGAAAGAAAGAAAGAAAGAAAGAAAGAAAGAAAGAAAGAACCAGAAGCAAGTTATTTTTCTTTCGTCTGACACTTCTTTCCTGCAGTGGAAAATGAACTCTACAACAGTAGCTACAAGTTGTGTCCTTGTTATAAACAAGTTTTCTGGGCTTTTGTAAAACTAATTATCTTCCCAGGGAAAAGAAAAGGGCCACTAAGAGATCAAAACACAGTCTTTACTTATCTTCGGTGTCTTTGTTTTTAACCCCCAACTTTTCAGCTAGTTTGTAAACGTGTTCATTTTTTTTGTCACGTCTCCCTTTTTTCTTCCTCTCTCTCTCACCCCAGGTTTATCGGGACCCGGTAAAGGGATTATTAATCCATTTTGCTAGCAAATGTATGTACACATGCAATAAGTCCGACTGTCTAATGGGAAGGGGAGGGGAGAGCTTAGTTCCAAAGCTGCTAAATCTATTTTGAGTCGCAAAGTGGATGTGGTATTAATGGCTCCAGCTAAAACCCACCCTGATTAGGGGTAGAGAACATCAGATAATGAACGGGCTGACAAGTCACTCCAGCTTGGCTCCCTAACTGGATCCAGGGAGCTCAGATGTGCCAGGAAACTGGGATTAAGCAGTTATCTCCTAAAGACATCGCTCTGATCCCTGCAATTTCATAATAGCAGTGGTTGTCCTTTTGCGTCAGAACTGGGAAACTTGGCATTTATATCGCAGCGTTTCCCTTTAGCGAGGGCCATTTTTATTGCCAGAAGCAAATTCAGGTCAGTTGTTGATTGTGTAATTAACACAAGGCCGATCATTACATGAAACTATGGTACTTTTCGGAATGCAACAAGAACAAGGGGCGGGGGGAGGCAGAGGGAGAAAGAAGACGAGATCTTATCTAGGACGTTGGTTGTCATTCACGACTGACCCACTCGCCTCCTGTTTCTCCACCTTGGCAAGTTCAATTCCCAGAATTCTCAGCCAGCATTAACGTGGGAGTTTACATGTTAATCTTAAACTATACCTGTGGACTTCAGCTCCTGGGTTATATGCTTGCTGGCTGGGGAATTCTGGGAGTGGAAGTCCATAGATTTAAAGCTGCCAAGATTGAGACCCCACTGAACCCAACGTTCGGCATCATCTTTAACTCACTGATTATTCCTAAATGGAATTCATGCCTTGATGTTAAAAAAAAAAAAAAAAGGAACATGTTATTTTCCCTGGGTTAGTTAGCAAAGACCAGACTCGATCCTTGATTTAGCCATGACAATCTGCTTTGAAAAAGACTTTCTAGGTCCATGATGGGGAACCTATGGCACGCAGAGCCATCTTGCTGGGCACACAAGCTGTCGGCTGACTTACTTACAGCTGAGCATGCACATGCGATTGCACATACATGCATGCATGATTGCAGAGACCCAGCTGGTCTTCGGGCCTCCACTGTGCATGCATGCGATTGCAGCAGGAAATCCAGCTGGTCTTTGGAGCTCTCCTGTGCATGCACATGCGATGGCTCATGTATGCATGAGTGCCTGCCTGCAGTATGCTTGCATTGCACATGCAAAAGCTGCATGCATGCGCAGATAGTGTGGTTGCACATGCAGCGCATGTGGAGGAGCTGCATGCAAGTGCAGATGGCATGTGCAAAGCACATACTTTTCGGCACTCGGTAAGTAAAAGGTTTGCCATCACTGCGTTAGGGAGCCCAGATGGTAAGATATAGTTTGTTGGACCAGAGTGAGCTGTGTCTTCTTGCTCTACTCCAAAAGCTTAAGTATAATCAGCAGATTTATGATCATTTGCATTTCAAATATAATGTATAACTTTTCCCAATTCTATATATCCTATCCCTTCAGCTCTCTTAGTTCCGGTTTTTAGTATAGTTCTTAATAATATGTTAATCTGTATTGTTTTATTTTTTTAAATATTTTAACATCAACACAGATACAAGGTTTGCTTCATTTCCCCGCACTTCCTCACATTCTTGCTGCATGATAGACAAATTTTTTAAAAAATGTAGCTAATGGGATAAACTGATATTTAATTCAAAAATACAAACCAGAAAAGATGTGTGAGATCTGTAATCAGATCTCCAAATGGCTTTTTAAGAACAATTCTAGTTATTGAGCGTAAGGGTTTTAATGAAAGAAACAGCATCTGGCAATGGAATAGAGCTCACATTCTCCTGTATTGCTCTTGCATATCCCCCAGGCTGGCTCTGGAAGTTTTGAGGATTCTGTGCAACATTTTTTGCAAACGTGGAATGAGGTAGGAAGATGAGAAAAACTGCAGAGATTAGTCCAGACAATCTGCAGGAGTCAGTGCTGACCCAAAGGCTCACAGAAAAAGAAGAAGAAAAAGAAAATGATGTGCATGGAAGAAAAGCAGAGTTAATAGTCTCTTGCCCCTATCTATAATTAAAACTAATAGCACATTGGGAAACTGAGCACTAATGATATACTGTAGGTTAAAACCTGCAACCATCCCATGGCCTCAACAGAAGTCATACCAGTGCATACCCCACCAGCTTTTAAACTTTAAAATCAATGTCAGAAGGTCAATCACATATCAGATATATTACATCTAATATCTATCTTCCTTCCGTTTGAAACGGAATAATTTGAAATTATTTTACTACTAGCCAAATGCTTTCCTAGCTCTCACTCTCTCATTGACAATGCCACCATAATGTTGTGGATATAATTAAGTTCATTTCTGCCATATACAAAAATATCAACATGGGAATTTTGAAAATGCAAATACAGTAAATCCTGTTTGGAGTTCCATAAGTTAATGATCGGTTAGGTTTTCAAAATAACCCATTTTATGGGGAAAGCAATGTTTATTTGTAAAAAGCGATAGGGGAAGCAGCATTTATCTGGTCATTTCAGCACAGAATCTGCTACAAGGAGATATCAGCATAAACAAGCATCTTTCAAGTCAGCATATTTCGCATACTAAACAACCATTACATTCAAAATGCAGTCAGCCACGCATTAAGCAGCCATCAGGCTTCCTTTGCCAATTTCGCACTGAACTAGTGGTTGTCTTCGCATGTGCTATGCTTCTCACTGTTTCGTTCATCTTTTTAAGGCTGCGTAAAGATATTAGGATCCCTTAGAAGCAAATTCAAATGTATACGGTACTTGACAGAGGGTGTGCAGACAAAGCTGCTTCATTCACTCACTCTGAATATAGTTGGACTCTGAGTTCATATTGTCACATCCTGTGTACCTCTGATCTGGTTTCTCATCGGATGATGGTAAACAATCACAGCAGGAAGCATCTTGCACTCGAGTATGATTTCCACATAATTAAGTACTGATTTTTTTCAATAGCTCAGCAATTTTATCTGGGCACAATACGAGCTCATACTTGCATTAAGGCAAATAAAACAATATTATTAGATCTAGAACGTGACTTTCTCTTATTCTCAGAGATTGCAGGATTGCCAGAAATAAACATGGATAGGTTTCTTGGCTTGTCAGATGATATCTGAGATAGAGGGGGTGGGGAGAGCAAAGAAGGGAGAATTACTGGGCCTAACCAAATCCAAGGCCTCATTCGGATATTGAGGAGGGGCTGCTAGGTTCCCACAATGGCATGATGTTTGGGATGACTTCTGCAGCTGCCACTCAATAAAGACAGGAGCATTTCCTTGAGAGTTGGTAATAGAAGGGTTTCCCATTGCTGGGAATTTTTTCTTCCCTGTCTCTGCCTCCCACTTCTCACATTTCTCTTTGTGAGTCACCACAGCAATTCGTTTGCTGCCATTTCCAAGAGACATAAGGTGTCTTTACTGCCCCTCCCCAAACACAGTAACTATTTTTCCTTCTTTATTGCTACGAAAACAGATGCAGCAAGCTAAGGCCAAAGATGAGTGAGCAAAGCATGGCTAGTCACGTGATTTAGATAATCCCTCTGAATGTTTTACTCACATACAAAATGTTTCATTGAATGCTTCATACCTCCCTAAAAAGACCCCTACAGATGAGGACAGTATTGTGTCTTACACAGCCCATTGCATTGCTAATAAACGGTTAATAAATCAGTTGTAATGTGGTCTTCCTAGCTAATCTTTTCAGTCTTCTAGGGATAAAACAATAAAAGTATTTATGAGTCCCAATGTCTTATTAAGAGAAAGAAAAAGAGAAAAAGGGCCATAGATATGTACAGTATGTGCACACTGACACATAGAAATATATACATACCTGACCAGAGTGCCTTTTCCTCCAAGGTAGCCTTGTGTCAGCTTTCCAGACTGATCCTGCAGCTGTCTGGGAGGTCAATCACACATTGCAGAAGAATATATTCAGCCGGCAGCAGCCACCAGATACCACATCCATTGCAAGCAATTTCATTAAGAAAGCAGTGTGGTCTGTCCATCATTTGGATCACTCTGCTATTTTTTAATTGGCATGAAGATCCCAGCCTCATCATTTCCTTGGAACCATCAATCCGTTCCAACACTGTCCTCTTGTCAGTAGCAAACAGGAGGCATAACACTTGCTTTATTGCATTAATAATTCAACACTGCCCATGGTTTTCTTTAAAAATTCTCAGGTGGCTATCGGGGCACTGAGTCGGGCCACTAAACCGATCTCCAGTGAGTCAGGTCATATGTTGCCTGGCAACTGAGGCCTGGCTTGACAAAGGCAGGACACCTTCCCATTTCCTCCCCCTTCTTTTTTCCCCTCCCTGCAAGAAATCAATATGTCAGACCTGATGTTGGTGATGGGAGATTAGATGAGAGAAAGCATAAAAATTGCTGGAGAGAGTCTATTTAGAAGGGCTCCCTCTAACTACATGACTTCCCTGCAGCTGTGTCATTATGGCCGTCCCTCCACCGGCGGCATTCATTAAAGTCCTATTTGCAAAGACATTGTTTTGTACAGTACGTCTGCTTCATTTTAAATCTGCTGCCTTTTTTCTCGAATGATTTCATTTAGGGTCGAGGGAGGGAATGTTTCCATCCCCCATGCCACAAGCAACAGGATATGCCCCCTCCCACCTCCTGGCTCTCTCTTCCTCTCCTCATTCATTACTTGGTTCTAATTTTCAAATCAATCTTTAAGAGATGTTTAAATTAAGTTATGCAGCATATGTGCTTTGCATTGCTCATATTCCTTGCCATAGGCTTCACATGAATTCTTCCTTAACTCCTGTTTGGTTGGGCTTAATGAAAGTTAAACCTGCAATGGATAAGCCTCGTGGAAAATTTCCAGGCATTCATTAAGCAGTTTTGGCTCATGCTTCAAAGCCCTTCTGGATTAGGGATTGGTAAAAATTTAATTCAGAAGTGACCCTACACCTTTGCTCAGGTCATCCTGTAGAGCTCTTCTCTAGTCTGTCAGTTCTCAACAAGTGGTTAACTGTTCTTCTCTCAAAACAGCAATGACGTAACACTTTTCAATTAATTGGAAGTTAATCAGAGCAGCGTGGATGGTCTGCTGCTGGTTACTTTCCTGGAGGAACTATGACATCAGTAAATTAGATCTCTAAGGATGCCTTCTACAAAGAAAATGGAACGGGTTTTCCTGATCTGTAATACATTCAGAAAGCCCTGATCTGTTCATTTTAGGACTGCTGGCTGTTTAATAATGTTGCCTGAAGGATTGATTTTCTAGAAAAATGCCTCATAATCTCTTACACTTTCTCGGAAATGTTCTAATCCTGTAAAAGGTTCATCCATTTTTTATCTCATTCTCTGGGTATTTTATAATTTTGAAGAAATGCTGGAGAGAGGGTCTTTTAATTTAAGCATACATTATTGTTTAAAAGGTAGTAAATTCTCCTGTTGTAGGTTTCAGTTATAGGTAGTCCTCAATTTATGATTGGTTGCTTAGCAACCAAAGCCTGGAAAAAATGGACATGACCCAGTTCCAATGTTCTGATGGTCACATCTGGTTGCCTGACCACATTGGAAATTCAGTAATGTGGCTGCATTTATGGCCATTTACAGAGCCTCGGTGGCGCAGTGGTTAGAGTGCAGTACTGCAGTATTTCTGCTGACTGCCGGTTCAAATCCCACCAGGCTCAAAATTGACTCAGCCTTCCATCCTTCCAAGGTGGGTAAAATGAGGACCTAGATTGTTGGAGGCAATATGCTAACTCTGTAAACTGCTTAGAGAGGGCTTTATACTATAAAGTGGTATATAAGTCTAAGTGCTATGCCACAATCATGTGACTGCATTTTATGACAGTTTTGCTGAAAACAGGAAGTTATTTCTGTTTTCAGCAAAACCACACCCTATCAAACAATGGATTTATTTAATGAACTTGGAGTTCATTTAATGATGTCTTATGACTGTCACTTGGCCTCCTATTCTTAGCTGTGGGTCTTCTCTAGAAAACATTAGAGACCAACAGGTTAATCAGGAAGGTGATTGTTCTGGTTTGTCACACAGTCAGTCAGCTATTTAGACAGGACTTGGCATTTATATCTGCCTATCAAGCCCTTCCTAAGGACCTGAGATAGGCAGATGTTCTTGTTTGATGGTGTTAAAGGAATCATCACAGGATATAGGGGGTTCCAAATAAAGCTGCCTTTTGCAATTAATTGATAGTGATTTTGTCAATGCCAATGGTGTTCAAGTGGTGCTTCAGATGTTTTGAGTTTGCACCCAAGGCACCTGTTACTATTGGTATTATCTATGCTTTCTTTTTGCCACAAGTGTACTTCTTCTATTCCCCAGGTCTTTATATTTTGTGATTTTCTCCAGTTCTTTCTCTTCTGATGTTTCCAAATATTGCAGCGTCCACTATCCAGACTTTTTTTGTCTTTCTTATCAACAGTTATTAAGTCTGAGATGTTATGTGGCAGGTGCTTGTCAGTTTGAATTTTAAAGTCCCAGAGCACTTTCATTTCTTCATTTTTCTATCGTTTTGTCTCTTGCTTGCAAACTGTATTTCTTGCAGATATTCCAATGCACCATTGTTGCTACTTTCATGTGCCACTGTGGATCTTCTTCTTTTTCTTCTGTCTGCATATGTGGGCATTTTTGATGCTCTAAAGAACACAGAGAGAGATTTACACAAACACTTGTACAATGGCATGTGTTCATGAAGATCTGCCCACAGGAAGGAAAGCAATTGCCTGCTCCTTTCCTGGAAAAGAAAAGTAGGAGAGCCTAGCAGCAGGTGAATTATTCAGTGAGAGGATGCTTTAACTTACAGCCCAGACTGAACACCTTGTAAGATTTTGCCAGTGTCTAAGGCCAAACAAATTTTCTTCACTTGGATTAGAGTCAGCCAGGCAGGTGCATAGAACATAGAACAGGAGCAGTTTAAGGTGCAATGCAGACAGGGTGCTAGCATTCACCAGCACCCAAGAACTATTTTGAAATCATACTTCATTCTTGCACTACTTTCAGAGGCTGTGGAGACCCCATAAGGATGGGGTGTGCTCTCATGTGGCCTTCAAACCCTTTGGAAGTTGTGAGAAGAGCTCGCTCCTGTGTGGCTCCCAGAATCTCTAAACATTGTGTGAGAATGGGTCATGCTTTCATACAGTTCTCAGAGGCTGCAAAGCCCACAGAAGAGCATTCTCTAAAGCTGCTTCGAGATCAAAGGCCTTGTGCGACCCAGAACAGCCTTGGGTAGGCCGCAGGGACCTGTCAGACTGAAACAAAATGCTATCTGAAGGTAAGTGGCACACGGCAAGTCCTGGGAAGTACTCACCAGCTTTAGGGAATGGTGCAAGGCAGCCATTTTGAGTGTCAGCAGTGGTGATAGAGTTGAGACCCAGGCATCTATTTCAAACCCAGCCTCAATATTGCCACTATTAATGATCGCTTAGATCAGGGAGTGAGGGATAAAGAATTGTTTCTCTTTTGCTTGATGAGGGCAACATGCCAGCAGAATCGAGTTAGGTAATTTTTTCCAAAATGTTGACACACCAAATCCAAAAGTTTCGCCATCCCTGAGCTATGATAAATTAAAAGTGAGGCTCATTATAAGTTACAGGTAGTCCTCAATGTGTGACCACAATTGAGCCCAAAAGTGCTGTTGCTAAGCGAGGCATTTGTTAAGTGAGTTCTGCCCCATTTTACGATCTTACTTGCCACAGTTGTTAAAGGAATCGCTGCAGCAGTTAAGTTAGTAACACCGTTGTTAAGTGAATCTGGCTTCCCCATTGACTTTGCTTGTCGGAAGTTTGCAAAAGGGGACCATATGACCATGGGACACTGCAACTGTCATAAATATGAATCAGTTGCCAAGCACTTGAAATTTGATTACATGACCATGGGGATGCTGTTGACAGTGTGAAAAACGGTCATAAGTTACTTTTTTCAGTGCCATTGTAACTTTGAATGGTCACTAAATGAACTGTTGCAAGTCAAGGATTACCTGTATTCCTGAGAGACCCAGAATACAAATAACACATAAATGCATACACATAAAGAGATCCCATGGCTAACTAACCACAACCTTGTGTAGATTTTATTACAATATAGTATTTTATATATAACAGTAAGTAAATACACACACACACACACACACACACACACACACACATGCACACATACATATATACATACATGCATGCATACATACATACATACATACATACATACATACATACATACATACATACAATATCTTTTTTGATATTTGCCAGATGTGGGTTTCACAGTAACTTAGAGAGTTGAAAACCTCAGGTTTCTAGAAAGTAGTAAGAACATTTGTGGGAAGAGAAAAAGTGCTCAAGAAAAGGTAAGGAAAGAAATGATAATGCTTGGGATAAAAAAAAAAGACAAATGCATAAAGAATTGCTTAGTATGCTTTGATAGGTTCAGTATATTTCCAGTAAATTTTCATGTATCCAGAACATGCTACTTTTTAAAACAGAAACTGGATGTCTTTAGTTTAATCAGCTTTTCATGCCATCCCCCGCCATCATGTCACTAATTCAGAAAAAAGGGGGGACCCATATCATATCTTGGCAAATTAATAGTAATAGATAAAACCTTCTATAAATATTCATTACATCTCATTACTGTAAATTAATGAGTAGGGTTTTTAAAATTAAGGATAGTCACATTTGGAGACATGTCTCACTTTTCACACAGACTAAGCTTTCAGAATAAATAATTCCTGGCTGACTACAGAACTGGCCCTCAGGATTATATAGTAAATTCTTTGATAGACAGGAAGCAAAGGCTTACTTTACTTTCTAATTTAAAGAAACACATCCAATTAACATTTCAATAATTATGGAAATTAAATATAGTTTAGTAAGTTTAACTTGGATATTATAAGCTCTCTCACTTGATCTGCTTTAGACAGTTTGGCCTACTGCATTGACAGTTGGGGGCTGGCAATATCAAAAGATAAATAAGAGTTAATGATGAAGAAGCTGCTTTGTCCTCTCAAGGGACTTCCACATTGCAGCCGCAGCTCCCTTCTTGCTCATAAATGCCAATCCAAATTGCTGGGGGGAAGGTTACAGAGTAGCTGGTCTCAATGTGGACTAGGGCCACCAAAAAACCTAATTAGTCAATCACCTGCTTTTTATCCTTCCTAGGGCTGGCTCTTGTGGACCAGTCTACGAGTATCGGCCTTTTCTTTTTTAAGAATTCTTCCCTTCTTTCTAGTTCCCATGAAGCTTTTCCAGATGTTTGCACACATGGATGCCTTCATTCCCCCCATTATTTCCTTTGACATTCACTCAGATCCTTTTTTTCCCCTTACCTCTCTATTATAATACCATGATACTGATTTTACCAGGCAGTAGGGAACAGGTTATTCTTTCAATCCTATATTCCTCTAAAGCAGTGTTTCCCAACCTAGGCAAATTTAAAATGTATGGACTTTAACTCCCAAAATTCTCCATCTAGCATTCATAGGCCAGGTTCATATAAACTGAATTACCAAGAAGAATTGGTAGTTTAGCTTCAGAGAAATTAATTTCTTCATCTTTTCTTTTGTTCTTTTTATATTAGTTTGCATTAGTTTTTAACTTTGTTTTTTGTTTGTTTATTTTTTAAAAAATCAGATGTCTAGCAAGTGGTACTTTGGAAGCTATAGATGTGAATATGGCATCTAGAGAAGGAATTTATGGCAGACAACAGCTATTTCTTTTGCTAGATCTTACAATGGTTCCATGGGTTATTTTATGACTTTTTAGTTCTTACTGTTTGGTGCAGCATAATTTTTAAAGGAAGAAGGGAAAAGTGAATCAGAGTGACATAATGATTTTCCCTTCTGAGTGGAGTTTAGGTGGTGCTTCTCTTTTATTTGGGTCTTTCCTTTCCTTTCCTTTCCTTTCCTTTCCTTTCCTTTCCTTTCCTTTCCTTTCCTTTCCTTTTTAAGCTAATCAGTCTATCTGCATGTAATCAAGCCAAAATGTATGGGCTATATGTGCAGAGTTTATGGTCATTCTTATAATGAATTAATATTTTCTGCTTGCTTGTTGATGTGCTAATCAACATGAATGCAGATAGAGGGCCCAGTCTCTCATACCTACCTACCCAACTATTTTATAAGTGAGCACAAAAAGATGGCCTCTGATATTTTTCTCAGTTAACAAAGATTATATTTTTGTCAATGCAGATGATCCTTTAAAAAAATCAAATAATAAATTATATATTTGCTTTGAATTCATAAGGCAACTATCTTGATGAAATTTTGATTGCAATGTAGTCTTCCTTCCATTCCAAGCCCATTGCAACTATATCCTATATCCATGTATTCTGGGTTTGATTCAATATAGTTTTCTCTCCCATCACAATTTAAGTCCTTTAGGGCAAATAGCCCCCGGCATTTGATGATATTTCAATCAGAATAGAACTGGAAGGGATCTTGGAGGTCTTCTAGTCTAACCCCTTGCTCAAGCAGGAGACGCTATACCAAGGCTGTCAAACTCACAATGCATGGGGCAGATGCGTCACACACTGGCCATGCCCACACCCAGTTTAGTAAAGGGGGAAAAATTGTGATATGTCATGTGACATCACTGTGACAATGCAAGTTTGACACCCCTGCCCTATACAGTTTGAGACAAGTGACTGTCCAGCCTTTTCTTAAAAACCTCCAGTGATGAATTATCTACAGCTTCTGAAGACAAGCTGTTCCACTGGTTAATTGTCCTCACTGTTAGGTAATTTCTCCTTAATTCCAGGTTGCTTCTCTCCTTGATTACTCTCCATCCATTGTTTCTTGTTTTGCTTTCTGGTGCTTTGGAAAATAAGTTGAACCCCCTCATCTTTGTGGCAGCCTCCCAAATATTGGAATACTGCTATCATGTTACTCTAGTCCTTCTTTTCTCTAGACAGCCCATACCCAATTCCTGCAACTGTTCTTCATATGTTTTTGTCTCTAGGCATCTTAGTTGCTCTTCTTTGCACTTTTTCCAAAGTCTCGACATCTTTTTTGTAATATGGTGACCAAAACTGAATGCAGTGTTTCAGGTGTAGTCTTACTAAGGATTTATAAAGCAGTACTAATTCTTCATGTGATTTTGATTCTATGCCTCTGTTTATACAACTAAGGATTCTACTTGCTTTTTTGGCTACTGCCGCACACTGCTGGCTCATGTTTAAGTTTTAAATTTTGATTGCACAAAGTTTAATTTTTTTTATCCAACATTACAACGAAATCAGGATATCAATATGTATGTAACTATACACATCAACATTTCATCTCTCCTCTTATTCAGGGAATACATAATTAGGTTGGAGAGCCAGTTTGTTATAGTCTCAAGATAGAAACTGGGAAACTGAGTTCTAATTGCTCTTGAGACACAAATCCAGCTGGTGACCTTAAGCCAGTCACTCTTAGCCCTGAGGAGAAGACAGTGGCAAACCACTTCCAAAATCTCACCAAGAAAACTACAATAGAAGTTGCAGTAATGGTTGTGGCAGTAGTTGCCAGGATTAATCACAGACTAGAAGGCACACTTCCTCATATGTCTGTCTGTCTGTCTGTCTCTCTGTCTCTCTGTCTCTCTGTCTCTGTCTCTCTGTCTCTCTGTCTCTCTGTCTCTCTGTCTCTCTCTGTCTCTCTCCATCCATCCATCCATCCATCCATCCATCCATCCATCCATCCATCCATCCATCCATCCATCCATCCTATCTATCTATCTATCTATCT
>JANHFJ010010476.1:135002-147179 GCA_032468195.1 Cerberus rynchops
CCAAACATCTTAAAGTCACCAAGATTGAGAAACACTGTTTTAGACAGAGTGAGGGTGTGAGACCTTTGAGGCAGTTCAGATAAGAACACCCAGAAGTACTAACTCCAACTGTAGTCTATGGTTACATTAACAGCATTTTTGCAAGTTTGAATGTATATCACTCCTCCCACCATCTTTATAGTCCAAAAAACAAGACAGCGTCTCTTCTGAGGTATTTGCCATGCCCCCCCAATTCCTTCCATAGACTCAGCTGCCTCCATTCCTTCTGTAGTCTCACCTGCCTCTTTCCCGATGGTTTCCCTAGTCTGTGACTCTCCTTCCTGCCTCCCAAGGTTATTCCTGCATATTATTACATTGGACCAGCGCAAGATAATTTTCATCACTATCTGAAGTGAGGAAGAAGATGTTGTCCTTCCCTTCTCACCTGCAGCGTCCAGCTGGCCATTTTGTGATTGCTGACAGTAGGGTTGTTCTGCGCACCATCAGCCTTCTGAAGGCAATAATCTCTTTTAGGGAGATTGTGTGACAAACAGAGACTCTTTTTAAAGAAAATAACAGTTTGGAATTCCAGGAGGAACAGCCAGGAAGGTGCTATCACTGCTCTCCAACATGTACATGTATTCAATTTCACTGCACACGTGTTGTGCATCGACAATAAAGGATTGAATAGAATGTACTCCGCCCCAAGGCAATTGTCTTGCACTAGGTAATGTTAAGTATACTTGAATGCCATGGGAAGCCATTGTTTTAAATTTTGATGGAATAGGGCAGTGGTGGCAGTGGTGGCGAACCTTTTACTTACCGAGTGCCAAAAAGTACGTGCTTTGCATGTGCCATCCGCACTTCCATGTGGCTCCTCCATGTGCACTGCATGTGCAACTGCACCATCTATGCATGCATGCAGCTTTTGCATGTGCAATGCATGCACGCTATGCACAGGCACTCATGCACACATGAGAAATCACATGTGCATGTGCAGGAGAGCTCCAAAGACCAGGTGGGTTTTCTGCTGCAATCACGTGCATGCACAGCTGACGCCCAAAGACCAGCTGGGTCTTTGCCATCATGCATGCACAAACACATGTGCATGCTCAGCTGGAGGTAAATTGGCCGACAGCTTGTGTGCCCAACAAGATGGCTCTGCGTGCCACCTGTGGTACCCGTGCCATAGATTCAACATCACGGAATAGGGAAAGAGGCCTGTGGCTGCATATGCAACTAGGATTGTGAATATTTTGGAAGAGTGCTTTGTTGAAAGCTTAAAACCAAAGTTCCAACTTGAATCAAAGCCATGAAGTAAAACAGCTTTTCATTCTGGGTAATAGAAAGTTGCTGGATAGCAAGGCAACAGAACATCTCACTGAAGAAAATTGTTTACCAGCACATCTTTCCTTAAGGCAGAGCCATCAATCTCCGTAAAGCCTTCAGCAGGATTGATGCACCTTGGGGAGGCAGGTTGATCTATACATGGCTAACATATACATAAACACCATGTTATGCAAATGTTTGCATGTGCATCTAAAGAGTTTCCTATTTCAGCACATAAGGATGCAAGGGTATAAATTTCTTCTCTTGCCACAGAGATAAATCTAAATGGATAATTTTTTTTCTGTATAGGCAGACATTATGCAAATGGATTGGTTATTTAGGATGCCTTTGATGCCTACCTATATAGTTATGTTAATGCTTATGCTTCATTTAAAAAGAGAAAGAAAAAAAATCTGGCAAAAGGAATTAAAGAACTTTTGGATGCATATGCAAAATGACCTGCACCAGAATTAGATAAAGCTTTTACAAGTGCTAATTCCCTTATGAGAGCTTAATTCCTTTCAAACACCTGAAATGGAATAATTATTGAATTGTACAAAGCAAACATATTGAGAATGAGATAAAAAGCCTGGCAGATTATTATCCTCTTGGCTGAAACAATTGCAACCATTTAATGCTACTTCTATTATTAGGAACATCTGGGGTAAAATATAAAGCAATCCAGACTCTATAAATCAACTTTAAAAATGATTCACTGAGTCAATTGTAATAAAGAAATTAATGCATTTTGCATAATATACATTTTTCTTAGATCGCACATTTAGTTGCCTCTTTAGCTTTTCAAGAACTATTGTTACTTTCATGAAAACAGAAAAAGTGACTATTTCAGGTAGTTGTTTTATGGAATGCTCTAAAAGATTTTTGTGCCACTATATTATGAGAAGTGATAGTTATGCCTTTTTCAGCCTCTATACTGAAACCTATATAAGTAGTCCTTGAAATATAACTGGTCACTGAAAAGCCATTCGAAGTTATGATAGACTCCCCCCTCCCCAAATTACTTGCAACTCTGTTTCTAAGTTATGGCCGCTGCAATGCCTCTGTGGCCATTCACCCTTGCAATCAACCACAGGGACTGTGCCCCACCCCATTTCTTTCTCTCCCTTCCCATCATGCCCTGTTGGGACCTGACAGTGCTTGAGCCTGTTCCCAACACACCCGTCACCCATCACACACTTACCTTTTGAATATTTCCAGATTTCTTGTTGCAGAAGAAGGACAGGCAATGTGGTGCATCTGTCATTTTGTCCCACCAGACAAACTGCTACATTTTCTTAGCTAAACAAGGTTGCACAGCACTGTAAAAAGCTTCTGAAAGATGCAGAACGTTTTTGCAGTGCTGTGTGAACTGCATTAAGACAGCAGGGGCCTGAAGGTTTCCTAGGGGTTTGTGCAGACCATATTGACAGAACAGAATGGGTCTCTTTGCCCCTGGGGTGCATGGTGCCATTCCAGAAGCAGCTGCCTTATTTCCAGCAGCCAAATTGAATATTGGTAGCTATAAATATCACCACCATTTCCAGAATCATGCCACACGGCCATGCAATAAAGCAATCTGTTCCGGCGCTCTGGAAGACATTGGAGCTCTTCAAATAGTAAGTAAGGATGAGGTTTTCAGCCTGGTAGGATGGGAATCAGTCATTAGGCCTGGTAGGACCTGGTGGGAGTGGGGAAATTCCTGGGGGGACCCAAGGCCTGAAATTAAAGCATGGAACATCTTGGGAGGATGGGGGAGGCGTGAGAAAATCAGGACAAGCAGGCGTAGGTCTGTGCTAAGCCTCCAAGGGCTTCACCAACTCAAGGCTCCCCATGCTCCACTTAAAGACCTGCATGTTCATTTAATGACTCCTTTGGGGAAAGTAGGGATGAGGATTGTTATGTGAGATGCTTCACTTAATGTCCCTCATGACATGTAATCATAATGGGCAGTCTGCACCGTTGTAGTTGTGTCTCAAGGACTACCTGTATAGCTGACATTTTGAAGGTTAATTATTACTGATTATTCTGATTATTCAAGCTATTATCTAATTTCTTTGCTCATTGTTCACACACACACACACACACACACACACACACACACACACACAAATAATATTCTTATTGGAACACAGATTGCAGTCAATATTACGTTCAGTTATTTATCCTGTACAATTGGGTGTTATAAAACAGTGATAATATATTATTGACTTGTTTTCTAGATCGAGATCTTGGTTCTACATTCAGAAAAATCACTACTACTTCTATAAATAATAGTCTCAATGGATGTACGATATGCTTTTGATATTATACAGTGCTTTTGATATTAACAGGTTTTGATTAAATATGGACTTCATTCCATTTGGATTAATTGTATTAATATGTGTTAATTTGCTCCTTATAATTTATATGCCATTCAGTGTCACTGCGAACTGGGGAACTGTATACATTTTAGTAAATAGACTTACCATAAATAGAATTATTTTCTCATTCATTAAGATATTTCATTGAATTTATCAAGAATTACTCGTATCCTCTGTAGCTTTTATCTGGAATTGAAACTATTAGACAACCAGAGGGCATTGTAAGTAATGCATAAGCTGAACTGTTAATGAAATTTTACTACATACTTATGTCTTATGCTTTACAGATAACTGTATATATGCTCTGTATCTATACTTACTGATATTATACAGCAATTCAGTAACATCTGATTGTCAATTGCAATACATTCTATCTACATCTTATACATTCTAATACTTTTATGCAAATTTGTAACAGATATTTGAATTCTTGGGAATAAATAAGATTCTTTATTTAAGCTCCAGTGAGGTTTTAAGGGAGTATAAATATTACTTGAAGATTCTTATATTTACGGTAATTACAGGTATATCAACGCTAATACTTTCAAGTTTATAAAATACTAAACATTCTTTAGAGGATGAATCTTTAGTATCCCTAGTTTTCTTTAACTTATTATTATGAAATGATGATGATAGGGGATTCACTTTGAATTTCCTAATTTTTTCTTTCATTTAGACTATTTAAATTTTCTAAAATGATGATGTTGCAATTTGCAGCACATATATTGTGTAAAACTTCTCAATTTTTGGTATTGGAATATGCTTTAACCCATCCTAAACCTAGGATATTCTTCTATAAAGAGATAAAGATTAACACTCAACTGGATATTACTTATCTGCAAGAACTTTTGAATAATGACTTAAAATATTCTTTATTAATAAATCATGAAAAAAGTTTTTTTGTTTCTAAGAAAAGTATTTCTTATAATTTTAAGATGAAATTGATTCAACTTTTTCATGTTTAATGGATTCTTGGAGAATGTTACAAAAGGGCTGGTCTTGAACTCCATTATGCTATGGCAGAAGGATAAAATGGATGAGGAAATGCTTAGGTACACAATATGGGTTTATTTTATTAATGTTTTGTTTTGATTAAATAAATAGTTGTTTCAGCTACAAATTTTCACAGCTTTACTCGCAAACTTACTTCTGTGGACCTTACACCATACCTAAGTGGATAGTAGAGGGGGGATGCATAAGTACATTGATGTGCCTATCGTCCCTGTCATTGTATTTTTATCTTTTACTCTTATATTCGTTTTTTTGTCATTATTGTTTGACAAATTCCAGTAAATAAAATAAATAAAAAATAAACTTTTAGTAAGGCAGTGCTCAAAAAAGTAATCATTTTGTCATCTAATGCCATGCTCATATAGCATAAAGATTGTGGTTTGTGTGCATTCTTGTCATTTGGCATTGAATGTTCCTATTGCAGCAAATAATAACAATCCATTAAGGAAATAAAGCAATGGACAACATTTTTCTAAAGGGAATTGATAATAGCCTTCTTAGAAACAGCTGAAGACTTAAAAAAAAAATCTCTTGGCCACATTCAAAGGTGAAGAAAGGGAAACGCATCCAGTTTCAGCCAAGGCCTGATCACTTGCCAAGTAAAGATAAAATGGCAGATTCCCCAAACAGTGTAGTGTCTCACTACAAATAGTTAGAAGGTTCAAGTGGATGGTCTTGAACATTAGCCCTGAAACCAATCCAAAAATCAATTCACATCTATTTCATAGCTAGTCAAATGTAGAGTTGGGCATATTTATAAATTCCATTTGCATGCCAGTCTTTCACAAAGGAATTCTGAGTGTCTTGAAAAAAAAATTCCTAAGAATCTCTCAGTTGCTCTGCATTGGAATAATTTATTTTGATTTACTTATTTTTATTTAACACAGTTACATGGCTGCCCATCTTTCAGCCAACTCTGTGGGGGGAGGGGGCCCCCTATCAAAGATAATTGAAGTTAGATAATTTCAAGCTATTGTACAGGATTCTGTCAAGTAATATAGCACTCTCAATATCCCAGTCCCACCTATGGAAGGAATCCAATAATTGATTTCAAAGGAAAGTTTAAAAATATTATTTAAGAAATAGTAAATGGCCTGCACATAATTCAGAATATTTCCGGATACATTTCTCTTTTCCCTGCCTGAAGGAGGAATGTTTATTTCTCAAGAATGCTGTATTCATTTTCAGCATTAAAGTTTAAAGAAACATCTGTGTGGTGTGGTGGCCATGGTATTGCAGTGATTAGAATGCAGTTCTACAAGCTGATTCTGCCCACTGCCAGGAGTTCGATCCTGACCGGCTCAAGGTTGACTCAGGCTTCCATCCTTCTGAGGTTGATAAAATGAGGACTCAGATTGTTGGGGGCAATATGCTGACTCTTTAAACTGCTTAGAGAGGACTGTAAAGCCAGTGGTGAAATTCAGCAGGATCGCACCACATCGCCTGAACCGGTAGTAGAGATTTGAAATGGGCCCCGCCCACCTGCCCCTGCCCTTATCCTTCCTTATAGGAGCTTCGTTTTTTTTTTTACTTACCTGAATCAGCTGTTTGGAGCGTCTATGGGGCTCTGCTGCCTCTGCAGTTTAAAGAGCCACACTGTAGCACGTTTGGCGTGCCTGTGCGTGCACTGAACCAGTAGCAAAACCGGTCAGATTTCACCCCTGTGTAAAGCACTATGAAGCAGTATATAAATCTAAGTACTGTTGCTATTTGGCTTATGCTACTTTGACCAATCAGCCCCTTTAAACTGACTCATATACCATGCTATTCCACAAGTCACATGAGTGCTCATCAACATTTTCTTCTGGGAATGCAATGGGAAGCTTATGTTGTACAAGGAACATCCAAATCCCATTTCTCTCAGTTGTATCTAGAAAATATATAAGTGCCCTGTTAATTTTAAACATTGATCAATTGTTGAACATTTCTTTTCTCGCTTAAAGTGTTTCCATTCATAATTAATATGGTAACCACCAGTTTTCTATTTCTTAATTTTTGATTACTTTCTTAATTCAAGAATTCAGCCAATGAAATACTTTTTGGATGATACAAAAACTCTTACCCCATTTTCCTATTTTATTTATATTAATTATGATTTCCTTCTGCCTACCAATAATATAAGAATGTTGATCTAGTCCATTAGTACCAAAACGTATGGCTTATAATAATATTAATGACAATATTGGCTTATAATTATTTATTGTTATCATTTTATTTGAATATACCACTAAGAGGCATACACAAAGAAGTAGATTTCAAAGGCTGTACATCTTGCACTCTATTTTTAAAACATGAGAAAGAAAGCCATTTTTTTCTTCCTTTAGCATCTTTGTTTTACAGATTTATTATGTGAAAATGGAAAGGAACATGCAACCATTCTATTTATGATAAAATGCATTTTAATTTGCTGGCTTGAAGTAAGTTCCATATGCAAGCAAAATAACATATGCCGAATGTACAGGAAATTGCTTCCCTAAAAATAACCTTAGTCTTTTGTTTTATCCTACGTGGTAAATTGTATTTTTACCCTGCCCTTCCTGAAAGTTTACCCTGTTCACCACTGAACTCCTTAATGCCAGAAGTTGAAGGCCTCCAAGGAAAACGGAAAGGCAAAATATTTTTTTTCAAATGGTTTGAAATCAATGTTAATGCATCAATCTTACATTGTTAAAATTATATACTACATTTCTAAAAATGGATCTGATTTTCTTCAAGGTGTCCTTGAATCTATTTAAAAATGGTGTAC
The DNA here is from genome assembly GCA_032468195.1 of Cerberus rynchops. NCBI lineage: Eukaryota > Metazoa > Chordata > Lepidosauria > Squamata > Homalopsidae > Cerberus > Cerberus rynchops. The sequence goes on from JANHFJ010010476.1 coordinate 142,428, forward strand.
TAACATCCAGTATTAAAATCTGGATCAAATTTCCTGACCTTTCATTTCACTTGCATTTATTCAAGCTTATGCTTATTGTTTATTTGCCATTTCAAATGACATCTTTACCATGACTCACCCTGAGGACATGTTAAAGTATGAGCAAAATTCATAAAAGCGCCATAGATTTTTTTTTCAAAAATACATCTGATGCTCAATAATCTGAACATAGGGCAGGCTGCTATCTGGATTTCCTGCATTTCCTATACTTAACTGTTAGGACCCACCCAGCTTGCTAAATCTAACGTTTTTACAAAAGTCAATGGCAAGGCTTTGGGTCTGATCAGTGATGGAATTCAATTTTTTTTACTATCAGTTCTGTGGGTGTGGCTTGCTGGGCGTGGCTAGGGGGGTCATGTGACTAGGTAGGCAGTTCCTGTAAGCAGGGCAATAAAGATTAGGCTACAAACAACACCAGAATGTTTTTTTCCTGCCTTCCTTACAGGATTAATCCTGTAAAGTGAAAAAAAGGAAAAGGAGATTTCTTCTAACAACTGGTTCTCCGAACTGCTTAGAAAATTTACTACCAGTTCTAGCGAACCTGTTAGAACCTGCTGGGTCTGATAAAGGCAGATGGGGAAATCTCACCAAATCTAGTAAGGAACTTGTTCAACACTACATAAACCACTTTGGACTTTGCATCTGCTGATGGAGAGGCCTGGAACAACAGGTCCTATCCTGTAGACCAGTGGTCAGCCAGGGCCCTGCAATGTATCAAATGAGATTGGGGGAGGAGAAATAATGTAATAATAGTAATATTTCTTTTTGTATGTCATATTCAGTGTTACTGAATGTTATTATTCAAACTATAATTGGCTTTGTATTTACCGCATGTAACACAACACTGTCTGAACTGAATTTTTCTGTGACTTTAAGTGAAAACTGTTCTTATAAATAGTAAGAAATAGCTATGTTAGTGGCCTAGGGCATTTATGTTTGACTTCCATCAGTCACAGAATTTGCTAAAAATGTCTGGCTTATATAGTGGCTTGCAACAGCTTTCATTGAAACGTGACTGTCTATAAAAAAGAAATGATGGGAAATGACTGTCCTGAAACCTTCTCTGCACCCTGCCGTGTTGGCACAGGTTGAACTAGATTCACTGCTTTCAGCCAATCTCATTGAAACTTCTTTGCAAAGTATATTAGGTCTAATGTCCATTGTAACACTACTTTTTTTCCTGATTACAAAGTATTGGCAAATCCATCTGAAGCTACAGATATAAGTCTGTGTATGCATGTACCTATTTAGAATTTTGCTTCAGCAAAATTTAAAACAAATTAGTTCTGAAGCAACAGTCATATCTGCACTAATCTTTATCAAAGAAAAACAACCATGATTTTTTAGATGATCTTTTGCAAAAGGAAAGGAAAAGAAGTAAAAATAAAAATCTTCTGCCTTACTATACTTCGACATGATTCTTTCGTGTTAAAAGTAAAGTGAGGAAAAAAAGTTAGACTTTTTTCAGATGAATATGTCATCTGGGAATAGAATTCATCATGCAAAATGGGTTTTATTTCAGAATAAACACAGATAGGATTCCTCTATAGGGCTAAACACCTGGTCCAATTCTGATTTTAACTTCAGAGCATGGGGATGGGTTATCTGAGGGACTACCTCTCCCCAATTATATCTGTCTCACCAGATCTGGTAGAGTATGCATGCTGTGGTCCCATTTGCCAGAGAATTACATTTGGTCTGTCCTGGGAGGTGGGCCTTTTCTGCTGGGGTGCCATGAAAAATAAAGTTCGTTTCATTCCTCTTAACATTCCACAGGTCCCTCAAAATCTGGCTTCAGACCTGATAGTCTCAGGGCATTAGGAAGACCTTTGTGATGGCTCTCTTACAGCAAACATCACCCACCCTCTGTTGTTTTTGTGGGTTTAATAGTTTTTTTAAAAAAATAATTAATGTTTTTATATACCATAGTTATTGTTTCTTTTAATTAATCTGGGTGGTTGTACACCAGCCAGAGTCACATTTTGTGAGATGGGTGGCCCTACCAATTGAATAAATATCAATAATAATAATAATAATAATAATAATAGTAATAATAGTAATAATAGTAATAATAGTAATAATAATAGTAATTTGTAGACTAACCTGAGGATAACTCGTAGAGTTCAATTCCACAATTCTCAACAACGTCTTGGAAATGCTAGGAGTTGGTGAGTTGGTATACACATCTGGAAGTTTCACAGGTTGGACAACACAGTTCTCCACAGTGCTGGAGAATAGAATCCAAGCATGGGCGTGGCCACAACCATGAGATCATCAGACTGAGCCAATCAAATTAAAGACTGCCTGTTGCTGGAAGGATCCAGTTTTTCTGGCTCAGTCCAAAGATCAGGTTGTAATTCTTAGAGCTCCAGCCCATGCTTCAATTATTACAGACATATTTGACCGAATTTTAAGACATCGTTTTACATCAGACGCAGGTAACATCGCGCTTTGTCTTTCCAGGGGGGAGAGCGCCCTCTGCAGCTCGTAGCTGCTCCCTGGGCTTAGGTAGACATTTTTGAGGTAACTTTCAAACCGCTAGCCCAGGCGATGTCCCCAGGGAAAAGGAGTTGATTTTCCGCTCATTTCCCTTATTGCTCCCCGGCTGGGTTGAGCCAGGACGCTACAATCGCTCCACTTCCAAGTTCCCGGGAGACAGAGGAGACCCAATGTTGGATCTAAGCCAGCGGATCCCTCTGGCTGCGCGTTACTAGTATTCTTCCTCATGGCGCGCCTCTCAGGCGGGGCCTTGGCAGCCTGGCAATTCGCCCTCATTAATTCTTGCCCCGGCTCAAACACCGGACAATTGGGGCTTGAAGCACATCACAGCAAACAACAAATGAAGCGCCTTTTTTTTGCCTCTCAGTTTACTTTTGCCGGACCTGTCATTGGAAGACTCAAACAGTTGCACCCGCCATTTTTCCTTCAACCATCATTATCCTTTTTACCTTTCCCGCACAAAGTGGCGGCGGCCATTTTAATTGCATTCAAAAAACTATTTCGTTCAGCCTGACAAGCTTCGAGCTTCCTTCTTGCAACTGCAATAGTCATGACGCAGCCATTGGCCACCAAGGCTTATTAAGATTGTTTTCCCTTTTACCGGCCATTCCGGTCTTCTGAGGGACGTGCCATCTCGCGCTACGCTCCCAGGATGGTTGAGCTTTTCCCCCAACACCACTCTAAATCAAGTACAGTCAACCTTGCTGGGCGTGCGGCTTGCCTTGGGGCCCTGAGACTGCACCGGACCCTCAATAATCAAGATATTCGACTGTTTGGGGGGCGCGGCTGGCCCCTGGCCTTAAGACTGCAATTTAACTCGAGAGGGGGTTCCTGACAACACCTCCCTCTGTGCGGCGGCTGGCCCGCGGCCATAAGTCCATCTGTTTCACTTAGTGATGACAAAGACTGACAAGCCTCACTTAGCAACCAAATCCAAAAAGTGCTGCCAGACCATGGAGTCTCCTAATCAGGCTATAACGGCCCAGTCTAGCACTTCTGCTAACGGCTCTCAGTCCTCTCACAGTAAAGCAAAGCCAAAGGCCAAGGCTGCAAGGTCCACGTCTAGACAAGCGTCTGATAAACTCAAAGCTAAGGCAATGCACAAATCGGTACGCACAGAAGACAAGTTTGCTACCAGTAGACAAAGGGCCTTGGAGAAACAATTTTCGAAGGCAGAAAAGAGATTAAAAGCTTCTATGATTCCAAATCGAAATACCTTATCTCCACAAGCATCTCCAGATAGATCTGCCCAGGTATCACTTTCTCCAACTGGCACTCTCTCTCAGAATGTTCAGCCCGGCCAGCCTGAGGCAACATTTACACTGATGGCTGCAGGACTGATAGACCCAGGTCCTCAGCAGGACCTTATATCAGGTCTCCAACAAATGTTGGAAAGGACCCTTTCTCAGGGATTCGTGGGGCTTCAACAAACCCTGCAGGCTGTGGTGGTGCCTCAACATTAGTACCATCAAGATGACTGTCTTTCTGTGAGTCATTCACTTCTAGCGAATCAGGGTCAGGACACTGACCATTACACCACGTCAGCAGTCAGCGACACCTCCTATGTAGGAGAGGAACCCAGAGATTCCACCTTATCCGATGATGAGATCACCGCACCAGATACTCCGGCGTTTGTTGGGCTGTTCCCGCCAGAGATATTTAAATCACTTCTGGCCAAGGCTAAAACGACTTCTGAACTAGGGGCGGCCCCCCCTGACCAGCAGAAGGAAGCCACAACCACCAACACTCCACAAACTCTCTTTTCCTTTCCAACTCCAACATTCAATCTGGTTCCTACTCCCCAAGTGGTTCTAGAACTCATTCGCAAGCAATGGCAAAAACCAGCAGCTCAACCAGCACCCAATGCCACAGACAAAAAATACTATCAAGGGGATCAGGACATATCCAACCTCCTCCAACTTCCCAAGGTGGAAGAACCCATCATCACCTACCTTGATTCCAGGAGATGCAGTGGAAGCGCTAAAACCGGAAGAGAAAAGACTGGAATTAGCCCTTCGCGCAGCATATCAGACAGCTACCTGGGCCATTAGATCGGCATCCGCTGCCACTTTCTTCAATCGGGCAACCCTCCTCTGGCTTCAGTAGATGGAGGACAGGCTTCCACCAGGAGATACCAGACTCCAACAAGACCTGAATAAAATAAAGGCAGCTACTCAATTTTCAGCGGACGCCACTTTGGATTCAGTGAAATTT
>JANHFJ010010476.1:186386-196773 GCA_032468195.1 Cerberus rynchops
TATTTGTTGTTTGCTTGTTTGCTTGTTTGCTTGCTTGCTTGCTCATTCATTCATTCATTCATTCATTCATTCATTCATTCATTCATTCATTCATTCATTCAACACATTTACATGGCTGCCCAACTCACACACATGTGACTCTGTGCAGCATACAATAGAAAAAAACCCTACACAGTATAAAAACCATAACTTGCCTCCCCCCACCACCCCCATGGCAGCAGCAATACAATCAGAACAACCACTTGATTGGTTCCATTTCTATTGAGTAGAGAAGAAGTAACTAGGTGAAAGAGCGATCTACTCTTGACATGGGGACCTGCAGGCCTGCTGACAAAACCATGTCTTTGGGGCCTTTTGGAAAAACAACAAGGTGAGGGGGTCAGTTGAACCTCTGGGGAAATGACTTTCCATAGACAAATGACCATTGAGAAGGCTCTTTTTTGTAGCCCCACCAGATGTACATCTCTAATAGATGGAACCTGTAACATGCCCTACTTTTCTGTCCTGGTGGGCTGGGTAGATGTAGTGGGGGAAAGGCAAATTGCCTGGCCCCAAGCCATGTAAAACTTAAAGATGATAATCAGCACCTTTTGTTGAACCTAGAAGCAATTAGAATTAGGAAAAGGATAGGTGAAGATTTGGGGGAAGTGAACTCGAGCTTATTTATGGAGGTGATTTCTACTCTGCTGGAGGGTTGGTTGGAAGGCATGGAAGTGCCAAAGAGTATGTTTAACTATTTTCATCCTCACATGGTTGCAATGTCTGTTTTGACTTTTCTGGTACAAATAGGGAGGGTTGGAAGCCAAGCCAGAGTAGGCACTTCTGTTTTCTTTCCCTGAAGTTGTGACTACCAGAATGTGATTCTGCTTTGATCACAATGCATGACTCTTCCTATTTACATACAGTTCCAGAGGTATCAGCTTGCACTCATATGCAAGTGAAGTAGGTTTCCCATGCTTAACTTCCTCTTAGATCGTCATGCATTCAGCACAAAGTTCTAAAAAATTCCAGTAGGTGCAGCTGATGAATGTTTCCTTAAAGGCCTGGTGACTGAGAAAGACTTTTTCAATAGGGTTCCAGTCATAAAAAATCAATAATAACTTTCTTGGTCCTTTGCCTCCATATGCTTCTTTCTGCCTTGGGGTACTTTTTAAGCCTTGCCCTCATTATGACCATGGATACAAGGTTCCCGTTTGTTTCTCATTCTTCTTCCTACTGCTACTCTTAAGAAACTCTTATGGTTCAGAGTCACCCAAAAAGATGGGGCAGGAAGGTCAAAGTAGACATTTCTCCACGTTTACTGCCTTTGTGAGGAAAGATGGCATTTGCATGTTTGAGTGCTTTCATGATGGACCCTGTGGATTAGCTAATGTGCTATAACAAGTTGTGACTCTGCCACTTTTGCCCATGAAGCCTGTGTCTGAAGTGGAAACAGCCAGCTGCCGCTTCTCATTTTGACATCTCCCATATACTTTTTGGGAGAGAAGCAGTTCTCACTGATGATCAACAATGCTGCATGAGACAAAGACCAGACAAAGCATCCCACCTGCTTGTAACAGACACCTGCATTTTGGAGTGCCCAGGGGAGTAGAAAGAAGCTGTTCTTGAGGTCAACTTCAACTGATGCATGGATAGTTGCAGAGAATCTATGCATCACCATAGTGTTGTGAACTTGTCAGAGTAAATATGCTCTTCACAGGACACTGCTTTGAGTGTCTTTTGTAATGTTAAAGGACAAAAAAGAGAAATCTCCTTGCTCTTGGCCATTGTGTGCATCTCCTAATGGAGGTTTAACACTGTAATGCCCCCAGATCCTCGTCACCAAAGTTCAAGAACTGAACATTTACTGATTCTGAAAGCTACCTATTCCAAAGGACAGTAGAAAACTGAGGATCCGCAGTCAAGAGACATGCAATGATTGCTCTATACCGTCCTTCTGAGACCAGAGTTTTCCTAGAAGACAGGAAACTATTAGCCCTTAAGGAAATAGTATGAAGAAGACAAAGCAAGGGAATTAATTTCATCCCTAGCCCAAATGGCTTGTCATGCCATCATAAAAGAAACATGTCTTAGAGAAACAATTTTCTTTGAAGTTCCTTTTATTTGTCTAGAAAATGGGAATAATCAGAACTTCATTGATGGACTTCAAACTGTGATGCAAGTAAAATATATTAATAACTGCAGCCTGATCAATAGTGATTCACTTGTGCTTTCATGCTTAGTTTCAGCCTGAAGCGTTATGATGTGGCTGTATAAAATAAAATACAGACATAGATGTATGTGTGTGTGTGTGTGTGTGTGTGTGAGAGAGAGAGAGAGAGAGAGAGAAAGAGAGAGAGAACATCCTCTTTTATTAAATCCTGCATGTCTTTAAAGAGTATACATATAGTCCTCAACATATGACCACAACTGAGCCCAAAATTTATGTTGTTAAGTGAGCAATTTGTTAAGTGAGTTTTGCCCCATTTTATGACTTTTCTTGTCACATTTGTTAAGTGAATATCTACAGTTGTTAAATTAGTAATACAGTTGTTAAGTGAATCTGGTTTCCCCATTGACTTTGATTGTCAGAAGGTTGCAAAAGAGGATACATTCAATTCAATTTCAAATTTTATTTGTCACATGCACAATTATACAAAGTACAACATACATAACTCCAGGACCCTGCAACCGTCATAAATGAGAGTCAGTTGTCAAGCATCCAAATGTAAATTATACGACCATGGGATGCTACAACGGTCATAAGTGTGAAAATGGTCATAAGACTTTTTTTCAGTGCCTTTGTAAGTTAGAATGGTCACTAAACAAACTGTTGTAAATCAAGGACCATCTGTACTCTTTTGAAAGGCTTAAGAAGACACAAAAAAATATAATTTTGCCTCTTGTTACACCCTCTGAACTGGAAAAAAAATAGTTGTTTGCCAGACCAGCAGGAATCCCCAGATAGATCATACCTCTATTCTATTCTACCTCAAAACAGAAATTCACCACTTTGATTTTCAATAGTCCACAACTGGGGACCAGGGTAACAGAAAGACCTTGTAGGCTTTCTCGGCCTTTAGGATGTTCTGGATGGACCCTTCTCTGATCATCATCAAAGTTTTGTCCATAGATGACCTAAGATGAAGGTGGTAGAGTAAAGTGTTTCCCAATCTGTGTTGGGTTGGAGGGAGATGAGTGGTTTAGAAATAGAATGAATGAATGAATGAATGAATGAATGAATGAATGAATGAATGAATGAATGAATGAATGAATAAATAAATAGATGATAGATAGATAGATAGATAGATAGATAGATAGATAAAGAAAGAAAAAAAGAAAGAAAGACTAGTATTCTGCAGCCAGTATGATTGTTGCTGAGAATTCTGAGAATTGAAGTCTGTAAGCAATAGCATTTACCAATGGCACTTAGACTTATATACCAGTCCATAGTACTTTACAGAACTCTCTGAGTGTTTTAAAGTGTCAGCATATTGCCCCTAATAATCTGGATTATCGTTTTACTAACCTTGAGTCCATCAAGATCAAGCTCCAGGCTATGAGCAGAGTTTGCCTGTAATATTACATTCTAACCACTGCATTATCATGGCTCCTACATCTCAAAGTTGACAAGACTGGGAAACACTGGTGTAAATGTTATTCCCAAATTTTGGAACTGCCTACAAAATTGCTCTGATAGTTGCTTCTCTTTACCATCTTTCCTCTGCCAACAGGAAATGACTCTGTTTAAACAGACCTTTATTTCTAAGCAGTAGAATGGCTTTATTTCAGGGGCGCATGATGGGTCAGTATTTAAGACAGCTGGAAGGCTGATAGCCCAGGTTCAAGTCCTGAGCGTCGCATGATGGGGTGAGCTCCCATTCCTACTCCAGCTCCTGCCAACCTAGTAATTCAAAAGCATGCAAATGCGAGTAGATAAATAGGTACCACTTCAGTGGGAAGGTAACAGTGCTCCGTGACATCATGCTGGCCACCCAACCACAGAAACATCTTTGGACAGCATTGATGCAATGGCTTTGAAACAGAAAACCTCTAAATTCAACTATGACGGAAGAAATAAAATATGCAGGGACTCCTTTCCTTTTTATTTCCAAGCACATTTTAGTGAATTAATTTGGATGGGGGGGGCACTGAAGTATTTTGTCTTTCTTACTATGTGTTTTCATTATGATTCCATTATGTTTTTAATTGTACCTTAATGACACAGCATTAATTTGTTCGCTGACTTGAACACAATCCATAAAGGCAGGATATAAATTCCACAAATAAATTTTAAATTATAAAGAGAATAAATTAGCCAGATTGTTATGTTGTTTGTTTTAACCACTGGGATGTTAAAAGTGAATTTTCTACCACAACCAACTCTAAAATGCTCTCCGCAAGAGAACTGAATACATTCTCAGCTGCTTTCATTACTAAGCATATATTGTACATAACCAAATAATATTTCCCTTTGCCTGAAGCAGCAACCTCCCCAACTGTATTCTTGAAGATTGTTTTGTGCTAAACAAGAAGGAAGGGAGAATTCTACGCCCATTCAGGTAAATGGCTGAAGTCAGCCAGAGTGGATTCCAAAAATTCTCTGAGAAAATTTCAGAATGTTCCAGGGGTGAAATTCAGCCAGATCGCACCACATCGCCCGAACCAGTAGTGGCAATTTGAAATTGGCCCTGCCCACCTGCCCCTATCTTTCTATTTTTTTATACGAGCTTTGGGGGGGGTTTTTGGTTGTTGTTGTTTCTTACCTTAATCAGTTGTTTGTCGTATCTACAGAGCCTTCCTGATGATCCTGGCTGCCTCTGGTGCCTGTAAATGGGTTTAAAGAGCCGTTGGTGCGCATGCGCGCACACCCAACCAGTAGCAAAACCGGTAGGATTCCACCCCTGGAATGTTCTATAATTATTTTATGATGGTCATCATTTCTATGTTCATTGGTTGTCTTGCATAGTATCTTCTTCTTCTTCTTATGGGTGATGATTATGAAATAACCTATTTTCAGGTAGCTCTTGATTAAACTATCACACTGCAGCCATTTAATCAGTTCTACTTTAAAGAGACAGTAGAGGACAGCCAAAGTTTTCAAATCAATGAGCTTTTGTTTAATAAAATTATTGAATGCAAAAGATTGCATGCCACTGACTCAGAAATATTAATCCAATCAGACCATTGATAAAGCCAGACTCTGTAGTGTGAAGAAAGATCATCCAATGAATAACAAAAGGAATCTAAGCAGAAAGGGTTAACCCTGGCAGTCTTCTGTGGTGGTACTTCATGAATTATACTAAGGCATATTGAGAAAGCTTTTTTCCTTCTATCAATCATAGCATGCCAATATCATCAAGAATTCAGTAATAATTTTCAATCTATATGTAAAATATTTCATGTACATGTTAGTGTAATTATAAATGGAGTTCAATCTCATTTATCTGAGTTTCTCCTGTTCAGAAAATATATGCAAGATGTATGTCTGCTTGTTTATATCGTCTCATGCCAAAATAAGAGCTAGGCAGCTAGGAATATGTAAAACGAGATGCATCTAGCATTATATGATTTAGAATTTGGGGTAGGTAGAAAAAAGTAATATTTATTTACTTCATAATTTCTGAACTAAATCAAAACAACATTCTATGCCCCACTTCTCCATAGTTCAAAAAATATGCTAAAAAAAGGTACGTTAGGGGAAAATACTGATAAAATGCATAGGTTGTAAGGAAAATATTTCCAAAGGTTATTCAAATAGTAAAATAATCTTTGCCTGGAGTATGCAGACTAGAGGAATGTGGTTATATTGGAAAAATGTAGACAAAAATGTGTGAATATTCATGTGGATTGATTAATTGATTTGTCTGATTCAAAAAATACCCACGAAACTGGGGAAGAAACAAATGTACAACTGAGAAGATAAAAAACAGCAAAGATAAAAGAGAAAGATTCATCCATCCCTAGAAATGAATACATTTATTGTATTTGAAATTCTCAACAGGTGACAATCCTAGCTGACTTTTCCTAGACTTAGAAACAAAACCAAATAAGCCCAGGAAAAGTTAGTTCTAGGATAGGAATATGGAGGTTTGAAGCAGGAGAGCAAAAGAGATCACTGAGGAAAGTAATGCATCCAAAATGCTTCTAAGGATATTCACCATATCCCATGAGACCTTGTAGGATGCAAACCCCTCTTCCTCATTGGCTATGCTGCCTGGGAATGCATGGGATTTGCAACATCTGGAGAAAGAATGGACAACTATGCAACATCTGGAGCAGAGGTAGGCAACTATTGAGCAGGGATGGGCAACTATGGAGCAACATCTAGAGCAGGGGTGGGTAACTATGACAATTTTTCAACCTTTGGACTTCAACTCCCACAGTTCCTGAGCCAGCCAAGGAATATTTGTCATTTTCTAGTGACAAATATTCATTGGCAGAAAATTCTAGATCTCTGATTCCTAATATTACAGATTATGAAATTACATTAATCAATATGTACTAAGTATGATAATTAATGAATGTTACAAACTTTCCCTTAAAATGTGTAAAAATTAAGTTACCAGTGAGAAACAATTGTGCCCAGTGGCATGTTCTATAAGGTGATTTGTTTCAATTGCCTCATTGATTCTTCCCCTTACATAGCAAGAGAATGGATCATTACATAAGAAAATTAAAGCTGTTGTAAGATATTCATTTTCAGCCTTGTGTGGTATGCTTTGAAGAAATCTGGCCAACTTAAAAAAAATCCCTGAATTATTTAATACTAGTTAGAATCATTTAATATTAATGTTATTCAGTGTCAAGCACATCAAGAGTCTGAATCTTTTATCTTGATTTTATCATGTTTATTGACTCTGGTTGATCGTTGTCTGTGTCACTTTTGGTGGTGTCTTTTGTAGTACTTGTACATCCAAAACCGATTTTTTTCCACATACCTTTATAGCCATTGAGTGAAAGACTGAGGAAACAGAAAGTCATTTGTTCTTAGGCACAAACTTGCTAAATCAATATAGCCCCACATAGAACTTAGATTTCTTATCTGTTAACTTTCAAATACTGGTTGGTTCTGCATTTTAAAGCAATTTTTATTCAAGGTAATTTCTGACTTCAAGGAGATGATTTTAGGGGCCGGATGATGGGTTCTGGGATTCTTTAGTTATAGGGTTGTGTAAAGAAGTATGATGAATACTAGTTGTTCATTATACAGTCTGGTGTTCTGTTGCCATCTGGCCTTCCCACTCTTCCATTCAATAATGTGTGATTCAATGAAGAGAATTTCTCACATAGTGCTTTTCCAGATCAGGCAGGAGCAGCTAGAAGGGCCACAGTATGAAAAAAAGAACCCCAATAATATCATTCTGGTTTTCTTCTAACAATAAAACTCAAAAGCCTACCAGAATCATTTCTGAAAGATCCACTATTCTATTGTGAAGAAGTTTCTTGGATGAGAAGTGACACGTCTTCAAAGAAGAACCAGAAAGTCCAATTGTCTCTTGAAAAAGTACTTTTGGGACACCAGAACCACATTTTTGCAAGCTGGACAGCGCCGTAGGTATCCTTTAATTAAATTAACAAAAAGATCTCTCAACAGTCATTCACTGCAAACTAAGAAGAATTCAGCCTAATTATTTAAAAAAGGACGTGCAACTTTATGTTGCATCAACAGAAATATAGATCCCAAATCTTGGTTGAGTGATGGTTCTCTTTGATTCTGGCTTTGTTCATTTCAAACATTGTGATCAATTCTGATATCACACTTTAAAAAGCAATAAAGAGAGAAAATGGTGCAGATGGAGAGGAGGACAAGGAGGAGAACCTGAGACCTCCTAAATCTGATGATCAGGATCAAGGTACTATCATTCCAGGGTTCAGGATATGGCAAAGTGGTTTGAAGCTACAAAAAAAAGCAGATTGTGACTACTGGGATTGGGGGAAGACCTACTGTAATGAGAAAAGCAGGTTGACATCGGAATCAATGACCCTAAGGAGAATGTTGATTCTCTTTTAGTGACTGAGTTGAGATGAGGCCAGGCAGCTCTCTGTGCGGGATGCTTAAATTGAATTCCTACTCTCAGCAGGGGATTGCATGTGATGGGCTGAATGGCACCTTCCAAATCTTTGAATCTGTTTCCAAACAACCTGTAAAAGTTATATAATTCTATGATTTTGCTAGGTATTACGGTAGAATTGGTGCCATTTGTGGAGTATATTTTGGCAGGACTGGCATATCTGCTCTCATACAAGTGTCTGGCAAATTTCATTTCCATTGAAATGATGCCTGATTTGCTAACAGGTGATTAAAAAAAAAAAATTTATGGCCACTTTTTTGATGAGATTATGATGCTGTATTGTCCCTGGGAATCTTTCCCAAATCTCCAATCTTCTGTCACTTTCTGCTTGGCTTTGCTTAGCTTTGTAGTCAAAGCTCTTGCAATATCCTTCTGCTCCCCATTTAATATGGGAATAACCACCTGCTGCCTGCTTTATAGGCATTTGACATATTTTCAAAGTATTTCTTTTCAAAACTGGGTCAACAAATGGGTCATTCTATTACTAGCTGGAATCAAAACTGCTTTTTTGGATCAATCGTTGCACAGACATCCATTCTGTTGTCTTTCTTTTTCTCCCCTTCTCTTTTCTAAATTCCCCTCCTCTTTCTAATCTTTATTTTATTTCATTTCAGATAGCTAAATGGCTTAGTTTCGTTTCAGTCAAACCTTGCAAATAAAATAGAACTGCGTGTTTTATCAAATCCCTTTATTGTGATGGAACAATGTACCAAACCTTCTAATACTATGCCCCAAACCACTATGGGAACTATAATTGGCTTCACTGATATTTTTCGGCAGTGGATATATTGTACGATCTCTGGCAAGTTGCCGCTGCTTTTAGACAGAGGGAGGGAGTGGCTGGCAAGCAGACAGTCAGAAATATCCTAATGTCAGGTTTTAATAACTTATTGAAATAATGTAAATGCAGACAGGATGAAATGCAGAGTAAAACAGGTGCAATTGCAAAAAAAAAAATCATTTTAAAATTAAAATAGATGAGGCCTTAACTAGAATGGCCCAGGTTTGTAGAGTGCAGAGAAGAGCAACCAAGTTGATTAAGGGATTGGAGGCTAAAAAACAGTTGCAGGAATTGGGTATGTCTATTTTAATGAAAAGAAGGACATGGGATGACATGATAGCAGTTTTTTCCATATTCGAGGCACTACAACAAAGAAGAGAGGGCTATTTTCCACAGCATCTGAGGGCAGGACAAGAAACAATGGATGAAAACTAACCAAGGAGAGAAGCAACCTAGAACTAAGGAGAAATTTCCTAATGGTGAGAACAATCAACCAATGGAACAACTTGCTTGCCTTCAGAAGTTGTGGTGCTTCGTTATTGGAAGCTTTGAAGAAGAGAGTGGACAACCATTTGTCTGAAATAGTATAGGGGCTCCTGCCTGGGTGAGGGGGGTTGGACTAGAAGACCTTCAAGGTCCCTTCCAACTCTTATTATTCTATATTCTGATATGCCTTCTAGACTGCAGGTATCATTTTAAATATGAATAAATAAATATGGCATTTACATTTATTCATGTATGGAACATGTATGGCTACCAACCTATCTCTTGCTAGGCGTCTCACAACAATCAATAAAAACAGCCATGCCCTTCTCACCAGGCACCAAATTGCCCCTTGCATGGATCCCCTAATCCATCCTCATCCTAGCCCAAGTCTTTGTGCCCCTTGAGGAAGGTTAAAAAGATGGGGGAAGGCCTGGAATCTCAAGAGAGGATTGTGTTGGCTAGAAGATATGCTTCTAGCTGATAGTATTTAAGGGAAAACACATGGAATATACCCACTCTATCCAATGCAATATTCTCAGGAAGAAGTTGCCCCACAAATAAGCAGACAGTGTGCCATGTAGGGCTTTAACAGTGATAACCAATATCTTGAATTGCACCTGGAAAGCAACTGGAAGCCAGTGAAAATCATGTCACAGCAGTGGAACACATGCAAACTGCAGAAGTCCCCAAATAGCATGTGTTGCTGCATTCTGGACCAGCTTCTGGAATGGTCCAAGGGCAGCCCCATGTAGACCACACTGCAGTAATCCAATTGGGAAATGATTAGAGTATGAGTGACTACAAGCAAGACATTAATCATCTCACTCTCTCTCCACAAAGGTTAGTGAAAGATACTGTATAGGGACTGATAACACAAGAAAAATAAAATTTTGGAACCTTCTGGTTAGATAGCTGAGGATTATATTTGCATATTTTGTGGAGATGTGTAGACAGATTAACAAACACATGAATACATACATACAATAAACACAAGAATACTTTATGCAATTCACTGTTGGTCTTATTATTGCTATCTAATATATATATCTAAATATATATATCTAAA
>JANHFJ010010485.1:6146-16743 GCA_032468195.1 Cerberus rynchops
GATAGATAGATAGATAGATAGATAGATAGATAGATAGATAGATAGATAGATAGATAGATAGATAGATAGATAATACAATAATTACAAACATGGCAGTTTTCTTTTTTATTTCTTTTCTAATTATGAGTTAATTGGCAGGCAGATTTTACTTGTTGGCCTAGCAACCCCGTGATTCATTCTAAGACTTAAACTTATTTATATAATATTACAGTATTTTTCTCCCTGTGGATTTCCATTCAGCAGGCCTCAATTACAATAAAGAGAATTGCAATAAAGAGAATTTTAATTCGGACTCCACCCTAAATGGATCAAGGAGGCACATCTCACTTGTGAGCCACTGGTTTAGATTGTTCAATGTTAGATAGTTGTTCACATTTTTGCTCTACCATTTATGGTTCATTATGACTTGTAGTGTCTTGCAGTGTCTTCACCCAGCTTTGCTATTAATTTTCTGGATTGTAATGCCCCACATCTCATCAATATCTACTATCCTAATCACCGTCTACTGTAAGGCAAAACTCAGAAAGCGTAGTTTGCTTTCTATTTAGTAAATAAAATCAAAACAAAAAAGCCCACTGCCATTGTTAATCTCCTCTACTCAGAAAAGAGAGTGAGGGAGAAAATAATACAGACTGTAAATTGTTCGTCTCAGCTGGAAAGCTCTGTTCAGCCGCACTCCATGTCACTTGTGAGGATATTGTGTGATTGGTTAACAGCCTTTATGGCTTTTATGAAGAGGAAAAGGGGATGAGGGGGTTGAGGGGAAAGCTTTCTCCAGGCGATTCACAGTCACAGATACAAGTTGCTGTTTTGTATTCCCTCTATGACTTGTACTGGAAGCAGCCAGCCCTGGGAACTTGCTCCCTTCTGCAGTTGCCAAGTGTTTGATGAAGACCGCTCCTTGTTTAAGTTCAAAGAACATGCAAGGTTTCTCGCTTTCCCCACAGCGGAGCAGTTGCCAGCGCCTCAGTCATTGACAGAGTCACCGAAATAAAAATATACTGTCATGGTCTATTTGCACAAGGCCCAAGTTTCCTTTGGGGGATTTACCTGTGACTGTCACAGTTGAAAAGTGCTCACCGTTGGGAACATGCTTCCGTTAAGCATCCAGAGCAGCTTACAAATGACTGTCATGACCAAACTTGTGGGGCTAGGGTTTGGACATAAGCAGCTGGGGGGGGGAAGCAAATGTTTTTATGGGCATTATACGACAACTCTGTCAGGCAACACCTAAGTACTTGTTCCAGAAGGAGGGAGCAATTGGCAAACTTTGGCTCATCAAAGAAGTTTAGAAAAATGGGCCTGGTTAATACAGGTAGTCCTTGACTTACAATAATTTTGTTATTGATGTTTGAAGTTACAATGGCACTGACAAAAGAAATTTATGGCTGTTTTTCACACAACTATTGCAGTATCCCCATGGTCACATGATTAAAATTCAGACCCTTGGCAGCTGGCTCATATTTAAGACAGTTGCAGTGTCCAGGGTCATTTTGTGACCTTCTGACAAGTAAAGTAAATGGGGGAGCTGGATTCACTTACCAACCATGTTACTAATGTAACCACTGCAGTGAATCACTTAACAACTGTGGCAAGAAAAGTCGTAAAATGAGACAAACCTCACTCAACAACTCTCTTGCTTAGCAACATAAATTTTAGGCTGAATTGTGGAGGACTGCCTGCAGTTGAATAGTTGAACTGCCTACAAATTTCAGGGATGCCTAGCCAAGTGGAAAGTCATCAGGAAAGCAATGCTAACCATAGCCATGTGGCTGCCAAAAGAACTGTGTGGAGTCAGTCACCGGGGAAACATATCTTTACCTTTGCTTTTACTAAGTACTTAAAACAATATTGACATGAGGTTAACAGGGGATCATTAAATGCTATTGTATTTCAACTCTGCAATCCTCCAGATAGGTTAGGTCTACAACTCCAGCAAAGCCAAAGCCAAAGCCAAAGTTCAATACATTTAGATGATCCAATCAGGGAAAGCTGACATGCAAATCATTAAACTGAACTGGTGCTTACCAAAGTGGCTCATATTCAATGCCACATACCTAAACCATTTAAATTCTGCAGCGTGGCTCAGGATTTTGTACCTGCAGAATTGTCCTTTCCGAAAGGATTCTGCCTGTTCTGTGCACCCATCACAAGAGGAGGATGGGGAGATATTCCATGGGAAAGATCTTTAGTAGCAGCCCTTTCATGATGGACAATTTACCCCCTGAGATCCAGAGGCCCGGATACCACTCAGTTACAGCATAGGAAAATAATGAAGATGGTGTATTCCAACTGTTCATGTTTGGGGCATAGGAGTAATCTCGCTGAGTTGTTACTTGTGTGATGTTGAAGGGTTAATGTGTTAATTTTAAGTTTAGCTTTAATTGATGGTGTAATTGTTTGGTTGTCTTTAACGGTTGTGGGGGTCATGCTTTTATAAGTTGGAAAACCTCTGAATGAGAGCGAGGGATCAAATGTTGCAATAAATTTTAAAAAAATAAAACAAATGTGTATTTATAAAGTTGTTTGCCCTCCACACTCAATTTCCTGGGAGGAAATCCATTTAATTTTATTAGACTTGCATTCAAAAGAATCCTTTGAAAGAATTCTCCCTGGAGGATGAGCAAAGTCTCCAAACCTGAACTATCCAATGTGCCTGAAGAACTAATGCTTGGTATCCAGCCGCAGTGAAGATGTGAAATCATTGCTTGAGTCCACAGAAATACCAAAACATTAAAATTTAAAGTCAGAAAGATAGTAGGCATAGAAAAGCTTGCCCGCAGAGGAAACCCCATTGAAAAAACAGGCTTAATTGGGAAGAAGATTTCTATTATAGTTTTTGTGCCAGTTAGTTGCAGCTGAGGACAGGTGGGGCCTCTAGAGACTGGAACATAAAATTGTTCCATTTGTAACAGGCCATTGCCAGAGTAACATCTGGTATTAGCACAGCTGCCCTGTGGTTGCACAGTGCTTGATATATGAACTCATTTATGTTTGGATCCCTAACTTCCTCTGATATTTTTTTTTCTCTTTGCTTAGTTCCCGTCTTTCTTGAATGTGACCTTGGATTGTCTCCTGACTCAACTCTTATATTCTTTCAAATGGGTTGCTGTATATCTCTGTGTAACAGCCTGCAAGTGGTGGCTGATAGATACTATGAAAGGCAGTAAAAACTCAGGAACCCAACTAAAGGACCTCTTTGTCATATTTCAGATTCCATAAGGACTGTGTTTCTTTCTTCCTATTTAGAATCTTATCTATGAACTTCTTTATTCCCCCCCCCCAGTGGCTTGCATGCTACGCAATAAATAGCATGTGAGGAATGTAAACAAAAATTCTTTGAATGTGCATACACACACACACACACACACACACACGCATGCACACAAAAGCACATATTTTTTCATAAAGAGTGGAGAGGAGGATTGATTTGATATTACCATGTTTCCCCGAAATAAGATGCAACCGGAAAAATCAGATTCAGATTCAGATTGATTCAGATTTTATTTATCATATACATAATCATACATGGTACAATATGTAGTGAAATGCTTTGTTTAACCACTCGTGGTTAAGAAAATTAAATTAAAATTTACAACTGAGATTTAGGAAATTTACACTTTAGGAAATTAGAATAAGATTAAATTAAATTTACAATTTGATTTACAATCTGAAGTCCTGGGAGAGCAAGGGAGGTGGGATGTCTGATGTCCCCACAGCTACTAACAGCAGCCCTTGCTGTACCTTGAGGTTTTCGCTGTGGATCCACTCCTGGCGCTGCTACCTCTGGCGGCCTGCTTAGCTGAGACTGTTCCTGGCACTGCTGCCGATGGGCCTGGTTTCCTGAGGCTCCTACTGGCGCTGCTGCTCTGGCAGTCCTGGCTGTATGAGGCCGCTCCTGATGCTGCTGCTCTGGCGGACCTTGATGGTCACTTGTAGCTTTCATCTTGACTCTTCAGTATCTCTGGAAGTACTCTGCTTGCTCTTCTCAGAGCCAGTGCCTTTGGCGCTTCCACAGTCTCCTTGCAATGTCTCAGTGGTCCATGTGGCTTCCACCTCGGCGCCTCAGCTGTTTCCTGGAGTCTTCAGGGCCTTCAGAGCCTTCGCTTCCTCACTTCTTCACTCTGTTTCAGCATCACCATCTTGGCCTGCCCTGGGGGAGCCCATCGGTCACCTGCGCTCTTCTCTGGTACCACCATCCCAGTCGTCCCCATCGGTCCTCCACACTCAGTGTTCCAGTGCCATTCTCCTCCACTCTTTTCCTGGGTTCCTCGTCCCTGCTCTTTCTCCCAGTCCAGCCAGCTTAGCTTCGGGACCAGAGCTGCTCCAGGCTGTCCAGATCAATTCAATTGTCCAAATTAGTTTAGTTTAAATCCAATCTGTTAATTTAGCCAAAAAAGATGCTAATTTGGCCAAAAACCAAGAGAGGATCAGAGCGGTCATAATGGCTGCCAGTCTCACCAGTGCCATCTTCAATTGCCCTAGCCTGATCAGCTCTAGCCTGATTTTTCAGGATGCTCGTAAATAAGCCCTACCTCAAAAATAAGCCTCAGTTAAGATCGTCAGCCAGATGGATACATTTAGTACTGTATTTCCTTGAAAATAAGACATCACTTGGAAATAAGCCCTAATGTGACTTGGAGGAAAAATTGATATAAGACCCAGTCTTATTTTTGGGAAAATTACACGATTATATTTTTAACCTGCCCTTACATTTATATACATATAGCCTTTCTGGAAAATATGAAAAATAACACAGAAAATAATCTTCAAAGCCTGCGATTTACTACTGAATCTGCCGGACTTCCTGAAAATTACAAAACAGAAGCTTGTGAAAGAAAATGATCTTGCCTCTTGCAGAGCTGCCAGTGTTGTGATGCCCCACTTTCTACCAGCCAGCTGGTCTTTGGCTCTTTGCCCCGTGCATATGCGCACACACACATGAGAGACTTGCAGTTTGGGCACTCGGTCTCTAAAAGGTTCACCATCACTGCCCTAAATGAAATTTCATTGAAAAAAAAATCAAGCCAAGATTTTCATTGGACATAGAAAGGGGAAAATAGTGCCATTGGTATTGTTGCATGTGCTAGGAATTACTAGAAACAAACAAAAAAATTCAGATCCTGTTTAGGGGGGAAAGACAGTTGTGCTCTTGTTTGGAGAACCCCAAAAAAGAGTCATGTGTTTGTATCAATGAAATATGTTAAATGTTGAGGCAAGGAAAAAGCACAAAATGATTGCTGAAAAATTGAGATCATGCTTAACAACTTGTGTTATGAAATAAATAAATGTTAGACAGATAACATCACTTATAGGCTGCAGTTTCAACTTTGCAACTAGAAGAAAGCCAAAATGATATGGCTGGAGAGACTAATGAAAAATTCATACATTTTTAATAATTTACATCATTGGACCACTGACCTTAAAGTCTTGTGTTAAAAATTAAGAACCTTGTGGAAATATTATTTCATACACTCAGAATGTGACCTTAAATGCATAATGTAGCCTTAACACACACAAAAACTTCACCTTTTGCAATTAGAAAGGAACAGTTTATTGTCATAAACACACATCATATGCTTATGTATTCCCCACCAACAAATCAAAGAACAAGCGTCTTGAAAGAACACCTAGAATACTTATGTGTGAAAAAGGCAAATTCAACTGATTTTAGATTTCACTGAATACCTAAAACCAGTGTTTAGCAGCTCTGGGGAATAAAAACAACAGGCAAGTACATTGGTAAGGTTTCACCCTTTTCTAAGTGCAAGAATAATTTTAAAATATATAAAACAAAGAATGATAGACTTCCAAAGAGGTTTACATCAATCCAGAGGGCCTTTGGATATAAGTTTCTCAAATTCTGCAGCTTTCAGGACTATCTACTACAGATAATCTTTGACTTATGACCACAATTGAGCCCAACATTTCTTTGGGAAAGCAAGATATTTGTGATGTGAATTTTCCCAGTTTTATGATTTTTCTTGCCAGAGTTGTAAAGTGAATCACTGCAGTTGTTAAGTTAGTAACACAACTTTTAAGTAAATCTGGCTTCCCCAATGACTTAGCTTCTCAGAATGTCATAAAAGATGATCACATGACCCCGGGACACTGCAACCATCCTAAATATAAATTGGTTGCTAATTGTCTGAATTTTGATCTCATGACCATGGGGAAATATTGCAACGGTCATGTAAAAAATGGTCCTGAGTCACTTTTTTTAGTGCTGTTCTAGCTTTGAATGGACACTGAATGAACTGTTGTAAGTGAAGGACTAACTGTACAATTCTGGCGTACCAGGAATCAAGTGCATTGTTTTGTGAAACCTGCTGCAGAATTCTACTTGAAAAATATATTTTTTTTCTGTTCATCCAGAGTTTTCAATCAGTCAGAGGGAAGCTTAAGATAAGCTGAAGGCATCTGCTTGTGCTTTTCATCAAACTGACACGAGGCAGTTTCAGTGCAAATCAGTGCCTGAGAACAAAGATTGCTTGGGTAAGACAACTAAATTGAAGTTTAATCAACCAGAAGCAAAAATGTTAATAGGACTAATAAGGACCCAGGCTGAGGACTGCCCTATTCTGTAAAGACCTGGGTACTCTGAATGTGCAAGAGGCAGAGATGGAGGTAGCAGAGATGAGGATGTTGAGGTTCTCTTTAGGAGTGACCACAATGGACAAGATTAGGAATGAGCACATCAGAGGGACAGCTCAGGTCAGCTGTTTTGGGGACAAGGTCAGAGAAGCCAGATTGAGATGGTTTGGTGACCCCTAACGGGAACAGCTGAAAGAAGAAGATCAGTATGAAAGACTCTGCATAGTCTTAAGAAAAAGTTTTTTAGATTTATGCTACATAAGTTGTAAACATCTGATAGTACCTAAATTTTGGTGCAAATCATATCCCATATATAGCATGTACTCAATGTTCAACAAATAATACAAGGGTTTTGATTTAAAGATCCTCATATAAAAATAATATCCATATTGACTATTCTTGTAAGATATTTTGTTTAAAGGCATTTATCAACATGTCATACATTTGCTAGTATAATAATGCTACACATGATTGATTGCAATAATTTATAACATCTGCAAGAACAAAAACATATCAGAAAATATGAATTGTCATTGTCCATTGGAAAATGAAAATAAATCTGATACATTCTACTTGTAAAGATGTATGTACGTGTGTGTGTGTGCATGCACACACACACAGACTATACGCCATATAAATGTCTGGATTTATCTATAAAGCCTTTCTGAAATAACTCAAACTCTACCTATAGTACATTTTAATGCACATGTTGATTACAAAGCAAATATTTCTATACTAAATATCTCTCAAACGTATGCTTATTGAGTTGTGGCCATATTCTATATTATATACTTTTATTCTATTATAAGTTAAAATATATTTGACATTATTACAGCAATCATAAAACTGTCCTTGTTTGGTCAACTTGGAAAGCTATTTCACCATATACTTTCATAGATCTTTCATTTCATCACCAATTATTATATTTATTTGTTTAGACAACAGGTGTCAAACTCACAGCATCACATTGCCATCATGTGACATTTCATGATGTTTTTCCCCTTTGCAGAGCTTGTTTGGCCATGGCCTGTATGATGCATCTGGCTAGTAGGCCTCCAGTTTGACACCCCTGGTCTAGACTGTCAATGACATATTTCACTATGAATGAGAAAAGGGAGGACAAAAAAAGAAGAATGAAACAGGAGGAAGACAAAAATAATTAGATATCTGGATCATAATGCTATTATTCTTTCCAGAAATACAGGCTGAATATTTATTGTGGAACTCAGTTTAGTGACTGGTTTTAGCTGGAAAACAGGCATATTTTGGATAATGTGTTGTCATAGTCCATATGTACAGTATCTCCCAGCTTAAATTCAAAAGACCCCTACAACCTCTTCATATCTTTGGTGAAGATAATTTATCTCTCTCCAGCAGCATTCTGAGGAGGTTGAGAGAAAGAAGGAGGACAACAGTTGAGAATTATACTAGCTAGAAAAAAAAGAGGGAAAAAAAAGACCACTGGCTACTTGCTTGTCTATTCAGTTAGTCATCAAGAGATTAACATTGTTGTAGCTCTTAAGAGGTAGGGAACAGTCTGGAAAATCATTAAACTGTCTTCTGAATGTCCATGTAGATCCTCAGTCATCCTGGTCTTGGTTGTCCAAAAGGTGCTTGTTCAAGAAAGTCCAGTTGCCTCTTGAAAAAGCACCTTTGGGATGACTGTCTCCTGAAACTCTAGTCCTTTGTCTTCAGCAAGAACAATGAAACTTGTATAGTAAATCCCATTGAGCACAGTTTGATGGCTACTCTACTACACTGAAACTCTTTCATTGGTAATATGCTTGCTTCAAAACCAATATGTTTTTAAAAATATACCAACAAAATCTAACCATGTATCTTCATAATGTTAAAATTGTTCATTTAGAAGGGACCAACTAGACTACTGAATATAATTATTGCTCAATGCAAAAATCCAGTTTAAAGTTTTCCCCAACAGACCTCTCTAGCTTTTGCCTCAATATATCCAGTTAATGGGGTTCACAAAATCTCTTACAATAAAAAATGAACCATAACAATATGGTTATAAATAATTTCAAACTAAATTGTTTTGTCCTCTTGAATCTCTTAGATATTGATTTCCCCAAAAAATAGAAAAGATTTTAACAATAGTCTTTACATAAATAATATTCCAAAGTGCTACTTATAAATGTTCCATGTGCTAAAGAAAAGACTTTGGGGCACATAGGTAAAAACAAGTTGGTATAATTCATGAGCTCACTTGAAAGTATCAGATACTGTATTAAGAAAGATAAATCATGAGACATAAATGCTGGAGAACAAAGATTAATATATAATAGCTCATGAATTACTTATAGTTCATTCCTGCAGTTTTTTCTAGTAAAAATATATACACAGGAGTATGGTCAATCGTGGTATTTCTTTACAGAATAATGTTGTTTGATATAATGGTTAAAATCTGTGCTCTGTGAAAGAAAATTCAATAATCATAACATTACCACGCATACATACATACATACAAGTGACTTATGACTGTTTTTCACACGACTGTTGCAGCATCCCCATGGTTACAAGAGGCGAGGCAAAGTGCTCCTCAACATGAGTGACATCAAGTTGGCCATATCCACCCAATCACATAACCACCAAGCCACACCCACCAAGCCACACCCACAGTCAAAAAATTTGAATTCCACCACTGATACATACATACATACATACATACATACATACACACATACCATTTTCCAGAAAAAAGAAAGAACCAGAGAGTAGAGGAAGTGGTTAAAGCATAACTACTTTAACTCCAGGCAGAAACAAAGCTTTAAGTCATGTTTATTAGAGACTCAGTAACCCAAAAGTAAAAATAACAACCTTAAAAAAAGTTATTCATAACACAGATAAGGCGAGCAGCCCTCCCCCTCCAAAGCATGGGTATGATAAACATTGTACAGTATCACAATTATCTTTCCATGTTTCTTTTTATATCCAATAGAAACTTGGAAAAAAATAATCTAATAAAGAGAAATATGGAAAGAGAAATACGAGTTTCTAAAATTTATGCTATCTGTATGATTATAAAAGATGAAAAGTTTTAAAATAAGAACAGACTTATCAGAACATTCAAGAAAAATTGACATCCTGAAAGTTATCTGTACATTAATATTGTCTTTTTGTTCAGAATTGGGGAGATGTGGGGGCATCAGGAAGGGGACAAAGTGACTGAAAAATCTAATCTTTCCTTTCCTATTGCAGTTTTCTGGCATTTGGTTACCTTTAACCAAAACTGCTCTTTCAAAATTTTCTTTTGATGAAACTGTGCCACTGCTGACTATAAATATATCTCTTTTCTACCCATCATCTGTTGCCCCCTTTAATGTTTTGTTATTTTTTTTAATTTGACTCCCATATGTATCTCTTGGATCTATAATTCTGTCTGCCTCACCTTTTTTACTGAGTTTTTTAAACTTTTTCTTTTTCTCTGCCTTTTCCCTTTATCTAGTTTCCAAAATGTCTGCTCTTGCTCTTGTCTCTTTTCCAGACAGTACTTCCTGCTTTTTCAATTTCTCTTCTAGCTCTCTTAGGATACCCTCCCCTTGGCTAATTTCATCCCTCTTTATTTTTTTTTAGCATTATCTCTTTACTGTTGTCATTTTGTGCTCCTTGATTCAATTTTTCTATTTTTACTTCTACTTTTTGTATTAGCTCCTCTTCCTCCTGGGCATCTTGATCATTCTTATTCTTTTGTAACATTTTTCTATCTTTTCCTCCATGGCCTCCATTCACTTTTTTATATCATTGCACTCTGTAATCAGCATCTCCCTTGAGTTTTGAAGTATCGATGCTGGCTCTTCCCAAATGCTCAATTCTTCTAGGTGGGGCATCTTGTGTAGATTTATTGTGTCCATCTTTATCCAATAAACCAACAACCATATATTCCAATAGTAAATCACTTCTCCAACAGTTCATGTTTTATTCGCGGAAAAAGAGGCTTGACGCGGCTTCAGTGAAATCAGCTCTTTATTTGTAACAGAACACAAGCACT
>JANHFJ010010485.1:184368-196924 GCA_032468195.1 Cerberus rynchops
TGCTTATTGCTGCTGTGATTTCAGTGGAGTTTACACCCAAGGAGATATGTTTCGGAATTGTAACTCCAACCTGCTAATCCAACCCGAGGCACTCGCTGTCCTCAAACACAAAAATGGTGGGTCTATAAATACGATTTATTCCCAAACGGTCTATTCTGGAGTTTTGGACTACGATTCCCAGCATGCCGTCCTCCATGACAGCTTCTTCTGATTGGCCGCTCGGTGTTCTAGTTGGAACTCGGCATGTGGCTGCTGCTGTGCTGGGAGGAAGGCAATATTTTTGCAGGCTTTATATGTATGTATATATGAGGAAAGGTAAGTGAAGTCTTCTGCTGCTACTCTCTTTAGAATGGGATGTTTTCCTTCCTTTTAATTCTTCCTACCATTTCTTTGTTCCTGATCTAGTTAATTGTGAGCGTTGCCCTGAAGCAGCTGCTTTCAAAAGGCATCTTTTATATTGGTGTGTGTTTAGGGAAATTTAACCAATCCGAAACTGGAAAAGCAAGACTTAGTGATGCACTGAGGATGATCCCAAAGGGATAAAGAAATATATGCAGCCCGAGAGCTGTGAAAACACCAGTAGTGATTTTTCCTCCATGAAATGCTTGCTACAGTATTTCTGTTTTTTTCTTGGAGGGGAGCTTTATTAACAAGCAAAAAAGTGCAGACTTAATGTGGGGAAAATGTAATTTGCACTCTCATTTTTATTAGAGCCTTGAGAGGACTGGGGTCTTTTAAAGTCATTGCAAAGACAAAATGTGAGGTGTTTGGTTTGTTTATTTCAGTCCTGTTTTGCATTCCAGTTGAAATGCTGCTTTCCCCCACCTCTTAAGTTTGTCCAGAATGGGTTAGGAAGTTGTTTTTCTTCCTTCAAAAGCAGATTATGATGTTTTGAAGGGTATGCAAAGCTTTGCATTCTTTTTTTGTTAAAACTAGTGGGTAAATGTAAGACTGGAAATTATATGTGAAATAATTTCTAAACAGCAAAACTTTAAGCTATGATTTAAAAATGACAAAAATTGTTTGTGGTTTGATTTCACTTTCAAACATTACAACATTGCCAAGGATGGTCTGAGAAAGAAAATTGTTTGGGCACTGCAGGTGGAGAGCTACCCATAAAATTCTTCATTTCTCACACATCTGTATTTTCCAAATTAAATAGGCTAAGGTTCAGGTGGACAGCATCAAACATGGCAATTGACCTCAAATTCTCTCCAAGTTAGTTTTTCTTTTCTTTACACATCTTTTCTTGCTTTAATGGGTGGCACCTTCCTGACCCAGAATAATGATAATTAAATCACAATAACCCTCCCTAAGCAGTTTAAGAGTATTTTTTTTTTCAGTAAAATTCCTGAGCAATCAGGCTAGTTTTAAAAATTGAGCAACTTCTGGATAAATAAACAGAGGCTGCATGAAGAAGAATTGTGTTCTCTTTAGCTGCCAAAGTGTAACGTACATGCAAGCACATGCAGCCAACCTGCAAGATGCTATTTTGTAATGCAGATACTTTTTCTGTGGGAGGATGGGGAAAAGAATGAGGATTATATTATTGACAGTTATGTCTACACAGATGTGAATTTTTACAAGCAAGATTTACAAGATGTCTTGGGGCTTCATCCTTAAATTCTGTTTTCAGTACAAACCTCAACTTTGAAATGTGACAAGAATGGAGCATGTCTTAAATATGACCTTTGTTAGGATGTAAAAATATAACACCTGTCTAATCAAGTCCTGGTGACTGTGTAGTTTTCTTGGGAATATGAAACCTGTTTGCATTGCCTTCTACAAGAACATTAGTGTAGTCTAATCTAAGGGCTAACAGTGTGTTCCTGATTTCCTGGTGGTCTCCCATCCAATGCTTACTATGTCCAATCTTGCTTAGCTTTTTGAAATCGGTCAAAATCAGCTAAGTGCTGCTACTATTGAAGTACAGTGTAAGCAGAATCCAGTTTATCAGAAAATAGAAAAGACTTTCAGACAATTCTGAGTCCTGACACTTTGAACAATCAGTTTCATTCACAAATTCCCCATTTTTTTTCTTTATTCTTGTGTACCCATATAGTGGCTCAGAAGGAAAGTTATGAATGTGGAAATTACTTATTCAGATGTCTGTTGTTCTATCCACAAGTTTCCTGACTGCTCCCAGGAAAACAGCCTGGCAAACCACTTTCACCTGTACATAAGCTTTCTGTGGAATTTGAGAAGAAATCTTCTCTTATGTCACTTTGCAGTCCCAGGGAATTGGGTAGCCCAGAGACTACCAGCTGGGATGAGCAGGACTTTTTCCTTGGCCACAGACTGGGACTTGATTAGAAAGAGATTTTATTTTTTACATTGTGGCAAAGGACAATTTGATTCCCTACACCATTCCCCAAGTAGCTGGTCAGGTTTTTTTAAACTACTTTTCTGCACTGTAAAAATAGACCATAATAGGGGAAATGCAAGGTGCTTGCTAACTGTTGCTTTTAGCATTCCTTCATTGCCCAGTGGAAAGAACCATTACCCAATTCAAGAAGAGACTCATAAGAGTTGCTGAGTGCTGCACAAGCAGCTTTACCCAGTGTTTTCAGTTTTGGAAGGTGGGGGTGCACACAACACCAAACTGGGGGCTACACTGAGAAGGTGTCAGGTTTCCTAATCCCAAATACGTAATATGATGCTTATGTATCCTTGAAGTGATTGTCAAAAAAAATTGCAGGTAAAGTACTTTGAACACTCAAAACTAGAAGCCAAAGTAGAAAGGAAGAATAACACAGAATTTAAGCAAAGACAGTTGTGTGTTTTGTCTTTGTTATTGAATTGATTAAATAGTTTTTTAAGTTGTCTTTTAAAAAGTTGAGTATTTTCAATGGTGTTTTCGAATACTGCTTAGGAAACCCTTTAAGAGAAAAAATTATTGCTGTTACCATTGCAAATTCTAAATCAGCCTTCTTTACATAGATGCTGTCCGGATATATTATACTTTGGTTTCTTTAATTTTTAACTATCTTAATCTCTTTTAGCGAATGGACTCTTGATTCCAGATATTTAGTGCCTTTAAAATCGACAGTTTTCGGCATATGTCTACAGTTTTTTTCCTTTCATCTCTCCTTCCATTTCTGGTTTCCAAACATTACATACACATTTTAATGAGGTCAAATTTTCCTCTCTTGCCTCTGTCCCCCCCCTTTTGGTACATAAAAAAAACAATCAGTAAGTTAGGAGGGCTTCCAGATTTTCAGTAGTCTATTTCAAATTTGGAAAGAGAGAAAAAATACAGCGAAAAGAATGTAGGGCTTCCAATTCAAAAATTGCCCTATATGGATTAAGAGCATTATAGCCATGGATTCTGATCACAGAGGAAAGTTTGCTGGGCTCTTTTGATTGCATGAGGTCCCATATTCCATCAGCCATGATGATGAGGTTTTGTAGACGGAGGGAACTTCCATGCACAACAAAGTATGCCATCACAGCAGATGGAAGCTTGACTGGTGATAAGTACTCAAGAACACTGTTGATTGTTTGGACAAGCAGCTGTATTTCTTTCCTACAAAAACTAAAGCCATATTTGGAAAGCCCTGACAACACTTAAGGATCACCGAAAACCGAATTAGAATACAACCTTTATAGAACTGGGCACACGTGATGGAACAGTTAATGTTACAAATTTAATGCACTTTACAAATATTTCTTACTTGCTTGCACTTAAAGTGCAGATAATTAGTGTCTAAGAAAATGAATAATGCTTTTTCCTTTGACTTCTGTATGTACAGCTGCAGAAGTATGTAGTCAATATCTCCAGTTCACGTTGTCCTTCCAATTCCACACATAAGGTATATGGCAACAATGAAGACAAGATGGAAAAATTATAAGTAGTCTGACTGCAGTAGTAGTCTTACTGACTGCAATTGGGTCTAAGAATTCCACCACTGAGTGATGTAATCATAAAGTGAAACATCACATGACTATGTCAAATTATGGACGTCAATTCCAGTACAGTCATTAAGAGAATCACAGTGGGTTGTTAAGCACATCACATGACTATGATTTGCAACTTCCTGCCAGCTTTCCTATTGACTTCTCAGAAGATGGCTGTGATGGTAATAAATAGTGATCATGTGACTGCATGATGTTGTCAAACATCTGAATTGTGATTATCAGGGACACTATAACAGCTACAAGTTTGAGGACTGGTCATAAATCTTTTTCAAAACTGTTATAACTTCGAATGGTCCCTGAATGAACACTCAGTAATTGGATTACTTGTAAATAATAAACGGATAAGCTTCTATGGAAGCAAGCATAACTTAAGCTTTGTAGTTCTCTCCCTACAAAACCCCTACTTTATGTATTTATTAATTTTTAGCCTTTATTTTTGTAAACTAACATCATACATACTTAATGTTCTCCACAACAAAAACCCTATGAGATGGATTGGATTCTGGCCCAAAGTCTTCTAGATGGCTTTCATGCCTAAAGGAAGACAAGAACTTACTTTAAACACTACATCAAACTGGTTTTCCAGTTTTCTACTTACATGTGTTTTTTCCCCTTGACTCATATCTTACTCTTATGCAACTGAATATAGTGAATAAAGAGAATAAAATTCTTGATGTGATATCAGTTGAGGAATGTGTATATAGTCATAGATAACAGTCCTTAGCGGTATGTGAATGTGAATCAGTTTGAATTAATCTGGTCAGTTAGCATTATCTGTAAGAAAATTATCTGTATGTCTTCTATCTACAAAATAAAATTAAAATATATTATTTTGCTCTTTTAAATCTCTTCAAGCCATTTGCTTTTATTGAATCTTCCTATTAGCAAACATTATGGTTACAGTTAAAGAAAAAAACAATCCAAAGAAAGTGGTTTGGGGTGTAAAGTGATAAAATAAACTTCTCTCCTAGGTTGCATAAACATAAATCCTGGATTTTTGGAGCTTCGTGTGCTGTTCTGAAAAGACAGGAGGAATTTTATTGAAAATGCAACAAAGGCTATCATGGTTTCCTTTAATTTCTAAGTGTAAGAATTGCCCTATTTTTTTAAACTTGCCTTCCAGTAACAGTAACTCTGTTACTTCCAACAGTCAGACACATAGCAAGTGAAATATTTTCTTTCACTTTTCTGTTTTCTGGGAAAGGTTTTACAGTAAGTGAAGACATTACATAAAAGAAAGACCTGAATACAACCTCTGAATCATGTTTACCTAAATAGCCAATTCGTGTCTGCTTCTTGTTGAAGGAATAATAATTTTTTTAAATGCAATACTTTTTTTTCCTTTGGCTCCCAAGAAAACAGTGAACACACATATGTATTATGATTACAAAATGCAGAACCAAAGAATTTGGAGAAAGACTTGTAAGCTTATCCAAATACCTGCTTGGTGTCCGGAAATTTAGAATTAGTGTATACTTTAATAGATGTAGGTATATCTGGTCTGCTTGAAAATCTCTAGTGAGGGAGAGAAGTCACACACTTTATTTATATGTATATATTTATATTTCACTTTTTATTTTTATAAATAACTCAAGATGGCAAACATACTTAATACCCCTTCCCCTCCTATTTTTCCCACAACAACCCTGTGAGATGAGAGAGTGGCTCAGTCACCCAGCAGGCTTTCATGGCCTGGGGCATGACTTCATGGTCTCCTGCTGTCTAACCTGGAGTCTTAACCATTAGACCAAACTCTCCAGTAATATGTAGGTAGAGAAAAACAATACAATTAAAATGTTAGTAGACATGCTCTTATCATTACCTCTTCCTAATGACCTTCCTTTAATATATGAAATCTAATCATACACTATGGCACCACAGAGATGAAGTGTTTTCCCTCATCTGTGTAATAGGCCTTTAGTATATGTTATATGTTACCATCTTCCGTTTCTTTCTAGATACAGAATTATAAGATGCTGCAAGCTACAATATAATACATAATAATACATCTGTAATATATAATACATCTGTATTAGGCTGAGGAAGACAGAGAAATTCAAGCAAAGCCGTATCATATTGTCAGTCAGGCATTGCCTATGTTAAAATGGCATTAAAAGAACTACTTCTAGACTCTAGAGTGGCCTTCTTCAGAAATAAAGCTTCTGATGTTTTCAAATGATAATTTCCAAGTTCCCAGATGGGAAAAGACTGTCTAAATCATCATATGGTATTTTCTCCCTTCAGATTCCTGCCATTATTGCATGGTACTGTATCAAAGCTCTCTAGAATTGCTTCAGCGTTGCTTTTTCATGGGTGTGGGAAATGCACTTCCTCAGACATGTCACCAAATCCAAGGGCAAGAGTTGACATTTTCTCAGACTTAATGAAGCTGTGGCATCCCTAAAATTACCGACTAGAGAAACAAGAAAACCTATTCACCTTTCCTCTTTTTGCCTGAAAATACTTTCTTTATTTCTGTTTTTCGGGCCAGCACAGGCTAAAAAATGTTGGAACTGTGATTGCTGCATCCTTTTTCTTCTTTTGTTCTTCATCTAGAAGGCAATCGGGAGAAAAGAACAAGAGAATCAGTTGTCAAGCAATCCCAGTTTTCTGCAGTTTTAAAGATGCTTGAAAGATTTCTATCCCCTTCCATCCTGTCCTTGCAGATAACATTGTTTTGACACTAAAATGGCTGAACAATAGGTGCAAACACAGTGCTGTGAAATCAAAGCTTTGCCTGCTCCTTCCTTATTTTAAAATTATGCTCCCGTTGTCCAAAAGTAAAGCCTAAGTGCTGTAGGGAAAAAGTACAGGCCGGGTTACACCAGATACAGCAACTGAATTTAGGTCAAAAAAGTTGTCAACCAGTCAGATCAGAGAAAGGTGAGAATACAGTACAAGAAACTCTAGTGAGACTTAGGCTGATCATGATAACGTTTCAGGTCTGAATGATAACAATGCCAGATAAAAGAA
Organism: Cerberus rynchops; assembly: GCA_032468195.1. Classification (NCBI taxonomy): domain Eukaryota; kingdom Metazoa; phylum Chordata; class Lepidosauria; order Squamata; family Homalopsidae; genus Cerberus; species Cerberus rynchops. The sequence goes on from JANHFJ010010485.1 coordinate 191,260, forward strand.
TTAATATAAGAACTGGCTACTGTAACAGGACTGACTCCTTTGCCTCGAGTCAAATTATTAAATTAGCAGCTTCCTGCATTTGCTTAAAGAAAAAGTCATTGGGAAAGTGCATTAATTATATTTATTTTGGCACTGTATGTGCGTAACTCGGCAGCCTTTAAACTTTGACAGTGATGAGCTAATGATAGAAATAGCATTTTTTTGCGCAACAGAATACTTTTGCAGAATCATATAGTTATGGGGGCTTCAAACTATACCGACACTGTTGGAAGGAGCTCTGTTAGGATTTAAATGTCGAATATGTTTTGGAGTCAATTTTCTGACAGCTTTAGCTCCCAGCTGGAGAAAAGAACAAGGGGTCTGCCAAACTTAATCCTGACCAACTAGGATGAAGTGATTGATAAAGTGGAGCTTTAATCAATATGTAGGGAGAGAAGAAATGTCCATGTCATTTGGGAATTTGTAATATTAATGGTGGATAAATTCATTGGGAATTTGGAAAGCTGATTTTAGAAGTTCAGGGGGAAAAAAGCCAAAAAGCATCTATAGTTCCAAATTAAGTGGGAAAAAAAACACCTTTAAGGACTCGAATATTTGTAATATTATCAAGAATTAGTACAGTGCAAAAGGAAAAAACTGGTGTATCTCCATCAAAGGATAATTAATAAAGACTTTTTTAAACAGTTAGAAATATTACCAAAGAGAAAATGGATTATTTAAAACATAATGGTAGGAAAGGTAAAGCCCAGTTTAGCTGAATGTTTAGGAATGCTAAAAAATGCTTTCTTTGATCATTCTTGGAGCAAGATGATGATCAAAGAGAGGATAAGCATGCTACTCAGGAAAAGAAAACAAAAAACAGTAGGATTACTTAAAAGAATCTAAAAGAACCTGCGAATTAATAGAATAGACACACACACAAGCACACAAACAATACACAGGTGTGGACAGGGGTTCAGGGCACAGAAGTAAGTGGCTAGAAAACATCCATCTACCTTAATTAAATAAAAGTCTCTTGAAGTTCAAACTATACCCAAAGGCTTGAGGAAATTAAATTTAAATAATTTAAATTTCCTGATCTTGAATGCTGTTCACCAAAAAACCAAATATTTTTCCTACATAAAAGAGATTTTTATATACATTTTATTAAAAAACATGAAAATTACTCCAAACTAATACATAATAAAGTAAACAAAGAAAGAGAAAGGGAAAGAAAGAAAGAACAAATTAAAAAAAAATAGAAGTTTCTAATTTCCTTTGCATCAAATACAGGTACAAATACAATGTTATCTCTTAGTCTAGAATTCTAAGAAAAGCTCACTTTTTCCTAATCATCAATACCACAAATCTTTTTTTTCTAATCATCAAAACCACATCATATTTTTTTTCTGTTTTATGTAAAAGGTCTATATGGGTTCCAGTCAGCCATAAGTGGTTTTTTTTCCTCTAATCAAAGTGAATTTATCTCCACAAGTGCCATCATTTTCGCCAGCCATTCCTCCCTTATGGGTAGTGTTAAACCTTTCCATTTTTGAGCATGAAATGATCTCACTGCAGTTGTCATATTTAAAAACAACATTCTATGACAGTTTTTAGTTCCTTGTCTATTAGCCCATAAAAAAAAGTCTCCGACTTCAATTGTACTTTTAAGTTTTAAAATCTTCTGAATTAATGTATTTGTATCTTTTTGTTTGTTTTTTACATGTCTGTCAAGCATGATAAAATGTCCTTTTATGGTGTTCATATTTCTAGCAAAGATTCAAAATACCTTTATACGTTCTAGACAATTTCTTTGGTGACAAATACGATTTATTTTATAAAAATGCTCTTTAAAGTTAAAACCTTAAAACTTGATGTAAGTTTCAGTCCTTTCAATCTTATGTTTTTCCAGTGGTCCATTTGTATATTATAGCCGATTTTTTAGCTAATTTTATCATTCATTTTTTCCTTGTTCTTCTGTCTCATATTTCCACAAAAGTTTATACATTTTAGCAATAACATTCATCATTACTATACAATTCTGTTTCAAACTCGGTCTTACTTTTGTTCCAAACCATAAAATATTTTACCCACTTTAAACCTTTTTGTTAGTTGTACATAAGAAAACATTGCCAAGAGAATCCTTCTGTTATCAAATCTCTTGATTTTGTTTTACAAACCCCTGGAGAAAATTCTAATTCATTATGATACATTAACGACTTTATTATTATATCCCATCCCAGTTTATTATATCCCATCTATAAAATGCTTCTTGTGCTGAGCACCACAAAGGTATTTCATATTTATTCCATATTCTGAATAACCTGCCTGACATATTGATTTTTAAAGTCTACATTTATATTTTTATTAAACCATAGATAACTATGCCACCTAAATCTCAAAATTGTGATCTTCACACTCCAATAGCTGCCTATCTCTTACCATACAATACCCACTCTTTCATCCAAAGGTAACAGTGGGCAGCAGAATCTCTGGTTTCATATCTGGTAAACCCAATCCTCTTTTTTCCTTTGCAAAATTTGAATACCTTATATTTGACTTGGGATTTTCCCCCTAAATAAGAGGTATTGTAGCAATTCTTGATGGCAGTATGTAGAGATCTTCTAACTGCATTCTGTGTATGAAACTGAAGGATTTTCTGTATTCAAATAACCTTCTCATATTACTTTAGTTCTTGCAATAAAAATGTTAGTTGATTTCTTAATTATATTTGCACAATATTTTTGTACACATATAGACCTCTCACTTGTTAAACAATTTATGCAACACTTTGAATGAAAAAATATGAAACATTTATGTTTGATACAGACATCTTTTTTCATGTGAGTGGGGAAGAAAGTTTTGAAAGAATAAAAAAAACAGCACTATACTTTTTTAAAAAAATCTCCCCATTATTTTCCACTTCTTAGACTGAAGGAACTACATAAAATTAATTTCACATTATATTGTATTAGATTGTTATATACACAAGAAGTATTGTTATAAAAAATTAAATGTATCACATGCTACGTATGGGATCTGGAAAGGTTCGTGTAGAAAAGACCTAGGTCCCAATCTATTTTTGCTTGGCAGGCCCAACCAGTGTTGCCACCAAACCTCAAAAAGGATAAGGTAGATAAGATACAAAAAAGGATAACAGAAATTATTAAAGCAAATGAGGAAGGCTTACAACAATCTTCTCCAACCAAATCATATATGTGATTTCATACTGACATCAGTACAATGTTGGGGATAATCTCACCTGTAAATCCAATCCAAAGGGGATTGTTGGTATATATCATTTTGATGGCGTGGAATAGGCTATTGTTTGGAAGAGGTTTCTATTATTACAGATATCTGTCCTATACCATGTTTATTCTTTCTAACCAACAGAACCTTAGAAAGAAATTATGTATAGGGGATTAGAGCTATGTCTATGTGTCATCAGGATATCTCTCGAAAAATAGAGTGGGAGCAAATTTGATGTAGGAGAGAAGCTAGCCAGAACAAAACAGAGTTTGAAAATGGACTCCATCTGACAGGACCTGCAAAGAAAACAATCCTCTGGTCACATAACACATGGTGCCTCTATTAAGCAGTTGGAAAGAATTCCAGAAGGCATCCCCTGCATGCTTTCTCTGCCTTCCTAGAATCATTTCAAAGTATGCTATTAATGCCCATATTTCATTCATCTCCTCAGTATTGTTGTCAAACCTGTTGCCAGGGGGAGCCCATCAGTTGCCCAGAGCACCCAGTTAAGTTGAAAAATGTTGAAAAGAAGATGAACTTTAAAGAAAAATACAAATACATTTTGTGGAAATGGAGGTGCTGATTTCATGACATGTCTAGAGTGCCAGATCATCTGTGCATTTCCTAAATGGAGAATAGATAAAAGATAATAACTTGCAGAAACCTCTCCACTGTTTTTCTGGCCAAGAAAATCCTTGCTAAAATGTATTAATATGCAACTTGTTTGAAACTTTTTGTTGATTATTAAAATACCTTTTCTTCAAACTCTGTTGAAGTTGCTTTTAAAGTTATGCAGTGTGACAGTCTCTGTGTCTGTTGTTTTTTTTTTCTGTTTAAAAACAGTTCAGGAAGAGCGAGGTTTAATACATTCTACAACATTCACTACATGCTAGTAAATATATGGACCTTTTTTCTTTATTGATTTAGTTCCTGACATAAAAGATCCCATTGACATCTCCATGCTGTCCATTGACATGGAAAACAAGGAAAATGGATCTCTGGACAAAGAAAAGTAAGTGGTCCTCTTTAAATGTTGTATATTGATTTACAGAGCTGAAGTTTAATTCTTCTGGGTACCAAAAATGGCACACAGCTGTAGATTTAACTTGAACAGTTGCTATAATGTTATTTTGCTAATTTCACAATATAGTCAGTACAAGTGGAGTTTCTTCTGACTTTGAAATCTTGGTTGGACTAGAGACATCACGTCTGAAGCATATATTTGATTTAAAGTATTTTATGCATCAAAAGATTAGGAATACAATTGAGCCTAGACAGCGATGATATATTTTATATCATCACTGTCTAGGCTCAATTGTAATCCTAATCTTTTGATGCATATTTAAGCCTATCTTCTGAGGCAGAGTTTCTGACCTTTGAAGATGTATGGATTTTAACTGTCAGAATTCCCCAATTAGCATGCTGGCTAGGGAATTCCAGGAGTTGAAGTCCACACATCTTCAAATTGCCAAGGTTGAGAAACATTGTTCTAAGTGTTTAAAGAACCTGTTTACTTAGGGGCATCATGGAGGGTATCAGCAGTTAAAAAATAAGAAGTTTGGTAGAATAGTTCATGCTGACTACCTACCACTTAAGAACATACAGGGCTTGCTATGAGCCCATCAGGTTCCTTCTAGATGACTAATAATGACAAGTATCTTCTTCTAAGCTGTTGCCAGTCCTCAAGTAACAACAATCCTCTCACTACTACTTCACACAAAAGGGAGATAAAAGCTAATTACTAATACTCTGCTTCATCGGTAGTTTTAATTCACATGGTATGCATTTGTTTCCTTCTTTGCAAACATGAAATCTAATGGTGATTGTAAGAGGGAAATGTCTGACTCCAAAACTGGCATTTTTCCTGCTGCTAATAGCTTTTTGAAAGTTGTGAAGATGAAAGAAGAAGATCTTGGCCATTTTGCCATCATCTTTTGAATAGTTATAACATGGCTGCAGTGGCCAAAGAAGTGGACTTTTCCCATTTGCATCTTGGATCTTTTTTGGTCATGTTCCCATAACAGAGGAGCCTATCATGGTGTAAAAGCGGTCATTTTCTTCTTAAGCTGAAGAGCATCCAGTGATCATCTCAGTGTTTTAAACTTGTTATGGATTCTCATTAATTTATAAATATAATCAGGTAACTGCTAGTGGATAGTAGCAAAGTGTGGCTAGTTTCCCTTTATCTGGTTACACTCCTCTCCTCACTGGACCTTACTCTGGTTCATTGGCCACCATTTCACTGTGGTTTCTCTAAGGTGCCAAACACAGCAGTGCTGTCGTAGTGATCTGTCAAAATTGTTCAATAACACAAGGTTGCTTAATCAGCAGTACAGGAAGAACATACCTGTTCAACAGTTAAACAATGAAATGATAGGATCACCATCCCCACTTTTACCTTTCATTGCCTGCAGAAAAGAGTGCAGAGAAAGTTAGA
>JANHFJ010010485.1:242246-261543 GCA_032468195.1 Cerberus rynchops
AGGAATTCTGGGAGTTGAAGTCCATGAGTCATGAAAGAGCCAAGGTTCCCGACCCCTGTCCTAGTGTCAGAAACATTATAAAGAAGCAAGCGATGAAATGTGTAACGAAAAAAAGAAAAAGGAGAAAGAAGAAATGACAGAGGTGGGATAGAACTGATATGCATTCTGAATGATCATGCAAATCTTTTCAAGCCATCTGAAACATTTCTAACCACATTTTTAAAAACACCCATACTTTTTGACCTTCCTGATATTAAATGCAATGAAAAGATCCTTTGCCAGAAACATTCCATGAATAATTTTTCTCCAGAATGCCGGCCCATCTCTTCAGGTTTGTCTTTTTTGGAAAGACAAACCTGTTTGCTGAGATCAACAGCAGGACAGAATAGGACCAATTTTATATCCAGAATAATCAGCCTAGCAACATGTGCAAGAATAATGTAAATTAGAAAAGGATACTCGATACGCAGAACATACAGGTATTTTTCTTGAAACACTGACAGCTTACAAACTTCAGTAAGAATAAATATTATATGAGTAACAAAAAGGTGACTATCAAGGCCTAGTAGACGAATAGCAACCTGACCTGAAGGCAGTGTGTTAGGTAATTAAACAATAGTATAAATCCTCATAAAATGAGAAACCAAAATTGAATGAATTGTTTTAGGATTGGCAATAACCTTCACTTTGGGGAAAGAAGCTAAGATCATTATGTTTCTATGGATTCATATATGATTCTTCATGTTAAGTGAACATGGAGTGTAGTTAATAAACTGGTCTCGAGCACTTCAAGCAGAAGGCAGATGCATCACATGATCCTAACCCAATATTTGAGTTAGTATTGAATTAATAGTGCAATAGGTACTTTTGAATAGATGAAAACAGACTTTTTTTTATCATTAATTCATCAACCACATTCTTTCTTCAACTTCCCAGTAGCTTTTTGTGTTGCTGTTGCTGTCTAAATCCAATTTGATTGCTCTTATTAAATCCCTTGCTGAGAGGCTAGATGTTAAGTGCATGTACAGAACAGTTGCTGACATAAACACCATCTAAAAATCACACTACAATTAAGGATAGAACAAGCAATAAGATGGTCACTATATGACCATCTTATAGTCACCAGATCCCAGTGAAGCAATGTTCAGTGATAGTTTCAGACTCAGAGTTATAAAACATTATATTAACATTTTAAAAATGTTTTTCAACAATATTTTCAGTGCAGGGGTGTTATTCTTAATTCATTTTCTAAAATTCACTTATTTATTTATTCAAATATTTTCCTCATGCAAGAGTATCTGCAGTTTCTATATCCTTACTTCCATTCTGTTTGCTTCTACCTTCTGCTTCACCACAACTTCAGGATCATCAAATTGCCCTCTAGAAAAAATTTATATGAAAATATCCTTTATTTTCAAGCCTAGTCATGGGTGAAATTCATATTTGACTCACCTATGATTCAGCATACACATTCAAGAATACAATCAAATGGTACAGATTCTTTTAAAATAGTTCTATTTTACTGTGCCAAAAATTACAGGCTTGGTTACCAAACACAATTTGCTCACTCATTCACATAGTTCAAGTTCATCTGCCCTAAAATGAGATGGCATTTCACAGCTATGTGATTAGACTCAATTGCAACCAGAGGATTTATTTCTGTACAACATGAGCCAATGTTTCACACTTTTTTAAAATAGTGATTTAAAAAAAAAGACTATAATACCAGCAAGAAACAAATAAATGATTATACATTTTTAAAAAAACCTAGATAATACTATGGTGAATAAAATAAACGTAACATGACCAGAATAAGAGGGAGAAAGCTAATTAACTACAAAACAGAGAAAAGTCCATGCAATGTCCATAATAATCTTATACTGCTAAAAATCTTGTGTCTGTTTGATATTTTGTAACCTTCAATTGGACAAAATGCTGCATCACAGGGCAAGACTTTGTCAACAAAGGTATCTCAAATGGGCTAAGTTATTAAGAATGTCAGGACCCATTACCCCCAAGGGAATGAAATCTGGGAAGTATTTTTTGATGCTTCAGCACCAATGCACTCTTGCTGTTCACCTTACTGCTTGTTCCATCCTTAATTGTAGTGTTATTTTCAGCTGCAGTTACATGAATGTCATTTTCAATGTTCTCTGGCAGCTTCCTACAAGTCAATGGAAAACCTGAAATGAACTAGTGTGATGGCTTTCATATGCTCCTTGTCACATTCCTTCTAGCAAGGTCTTTGCTCCTAGGAAGCTTCAGGAAAAAGTCAATAGAGAAATGGTTCTGTCCTATTGTATTGCACTGGGCACCCATTCACATACACCCTCACTCTTCTACCACCTGGATGCAGCCATTTACTTGTCTAATGGAAGGGAAGGAAGGAAGGAGGATGAAAAGAAAGAAGGAATATTTCCAGAACTCACTGCAGCTTTCTACTAGAAAGCCAACAGGAAGTTGGAAGAGTGCATCCCTGTGCTTTTTTGCCTGCCCAGTTGTTCTGTTTCTCTGTTTAGGGAAATATCTCTGAAATGAGGGTTTACGGATTCTAATATATATGTAAAATTATTTCAATCCTTATTGCAAAATCTACAGAAAAATATTGTTTCATTTCTCATTTTTTTAGAACACAGATTTAAGAGTCAACAGTGCAGAAAAACCTTTACAAAAGTAAGGAATGCTTGGAATGACTCTTTTGTTACTCATTTACTAAATTAACGCTGGAGTAAATTAGTGTTTATCTTTGGTTCTAGATTGCTGTCCTTGGTACTGAAACTACACCTGACGGCTCTGAATTATTGTAGTACACTCCAAAATGTAGACTAACATCCTGGCTAAAAGTCATTTTGGATTTAAGTGTTTACTAGTAAATTTTTACTGACTTCATATGAAATGATTGTGCAATAAATAAATATTCTTATTTTGTGTTAAAATCTTGTTGAATCAACTAGCAAGAGAATGTTAACACTAAACTTAGAAAAAGCAGCCAGATGGAGTCATAATTCTTTCTGCAATTAGAACAAAACTGCTTATAGATCTGGTCAACTATTTTGTGACATTTTCTCACTGACTACACAGTTATCTGCCTAATTAAGTAATAGACCTCATTCATCAGCATAGTTCTGGTATATGGTCTCTTTACCTAAAATATTTTTCTTCAAAAATAAATAAATAAATAAACAAACATATTTTCTGAAACGTGTACTCTGTCTGCTGAGAATTTCACAATTGGTATTAAAAGGCAATATGCAACATTTAACCTTTCCTTGTTCAGAACTTGCTTTAGTCTTGACAATGTTGTCATAAGCAAATAATCCAAATGGCACTTTTATGAAGCTTTCATAAAATACCAAAGTTCACATTTATTATACATAATCCAGAAGCTGTGGTAATGTCTGTTTCTCAAACAGATGCTTCCATCTAATCAAGGAGCTAGGAGTCAAAGCATGAAACAGATTTCATTCTAAGGCAGAGAAGAGCCCTCAATGGATTAATGGTCAGAGAAGTAAATTTAGGAAAGACTCACTCTAATAGCAGTTAAAAGCAGCAATACTTTCAGACTTGCAATATTCTGTTAATGTAACCTTACAATAAAGTACTGTAGATTTAACTCTTCTAGTTCTGTTTCCTGTCTGGTTTACCTGGGAAGGTTGACACTATTTCCTTGCTCAGAAGGGAATTGCATTTTCTTAGTAACTACTTGAAATTTTCCATAAACCTGGATTTTTAACCTATATTTAAACTGGTGCAGTCTGTGAAATTAAATTTGCTTTTCCAAAGTATCTGGTAGTTGTTAGAATCTAGATAGGGAGAAATATATGTTTAAATTGTTGTATAAAATCATAAAATCTTGTTTCTATCCATTCAGAAACCTTCTGACTCCAGATGAAATACAAGTTTAAATGAGGTATGCTCCTTTGTAAAGACAGGTTTATAATCTGAGATCATTCTGGGCTCATTCTTCCACCAGGTGGAACTATTTTCAGGAGGACTTTTCACAAATCTGTGTATTATCTTTGTAACACCTTTTTCTGGACTGGGAAGCTTTATTGATGGTCACTCATGTGCTTGGCATTTCCCTGCTGTGATACACTACATGAGACTCCTCCTGGAAAATTATTTTGAAGGTACAGCCAATTCAGAAAGCATCTATTCACAATATACCCATGTGACACTGTTACTGTGTTACACTACCCGCATCCTGAGCCTGCCACAGATCATTCCCTTGTTGTAGAAAAAGATGTGGGATCATTCTCACAACCCCAAGCCACTTCTCTGCTCTCATCCAGCAGACTGGAGAAAATCTGTCACACACTCTCTTCCAAATCAGATAGAAATGCCCTTGAAGTGTCCCATCTCTCACTGAAAAGGATTAAATAGCTCTGACCCTCCCAAATCCCCTGACATCACCATTACCATTCTCACCAGTCCAAATACAGATCTTCACCAAATCCCCAAGCATACAGATAACATAAAACTGCTACAAACCATCAACCTAATGTTAATTGCAGACCCCTACGCTCCACAGCCTCAGATCCAGAAAAGAGGATAACAAGAAAGGTGATGGAAAAGAACTACAACAGCTGTTATTTCATGTGACTGATCACACAGCAGCTGTAGGACACAGTTATCTTCTTCCCAGAACAAGAAACCTGTTCCCACTCCCAGTGCTGTCCCAAAAATCTCCATTGCATCAAGATGAGCATTCCCAACTGGATGGCTCAAACATCTTTCCATCTTTCAGTCAAGTATAGCCAACTCCTTTATGCAAGATGACAGCTACATTTCCACCAGCTGATTAGCCAACAAAGGTAAATCTTGTTCTACCACATGAGAATCCAAGTACACCGAAAGGCTGAATAATCTCTTTGATTAGAGCAGTAATATTACTCATATCCCTAAGAAACTGATTAGGAAATTAAAAGCTTGAGATACTGAATAAACTGCAGGGAGAAGAAAGCTAAAAAGGGAAAATACTTCAAACGTAAAAGATAAGGGAATATTACTGTTTCTTCAAAATACATAATGCCATAATTTGAAATATGGATTTTAAAAGATATTAGTTTATTTTTTAATTTTTTTTAAACCAGCAGTAAGTTGAGAGCTGCTTTTATAGCCATATAGCCATCCATTCCACAGCCACATACCTGTAGATTTGAAGCATCTGGTAAAACCTGCAATTATGGGGAAAAAATTACAAGCCTTTATTGCAGCATTACAAACAATATCTAGCATTCTGTACTTGTGTCCCAACATCAGATGCAAGTCAAGAGGTTTTGTTGCTTTTCCCTTATCTCCCATGGACTCCTATGCATATGGCTCTATTAGAGCTATCAGTTGGAATCAAACCTGCCTATTGATAGCAACAATGTGTTCTTATTTCTTCCTTGAGTATATTTGGTGGAAGCTGTTAATACAAACTTTAAGAGCTACTGAGGGAGGAAGCACCAAGTGAGTTGGATGAATGGAAGACTGATTCAAATATAGGAAGTTATACGACAGGTTTAATAGATTTTCATCAAATATTGAAACAGAGGAAAATACATACAGTAGCCTAATTAGGACAAAAGAAGGAGGGAGATCAGTGACAACAGGCCAAGTTGGACATTAAAGTTTTAAATAGAGCAAAACATAATAGGAGTCCCTATATAAATGAATATACATAATGAATCACGAACTAAATCATTTTGGCACTCTCATACACATCTGATGTTCACTGTCATGTAAATGAACACAGAACTGCAATCTTATACAATGCTTCAAATACTAGATTTTTTTTTTCAGTTTACAAATACAGAGATTTTGAGCAACAATGTTAAAAAAGTCTCTTGAGTTTATGTTACATTTTATATTATGTGAAATAATATTTCTATCCAGCACATATGACACTAGAAATTTCTAAAGGCATGATACAATTTATGGTAATTATGTCCAGTTTTTCTCTTTGATGTTTTTTATGCTCCCATGGAACAGTTACAGTAGAATGAAAGGAAAAGAGGTTAAAGAAGACGGTATTTCTGTTTCCTAGCAACTAGCAATATATCAAAATAAAATAAAGAACTATTGTAAAAGGAATCAATATTCATGCACAGCTCAAATTCAGTAATTATTATCTGGTAAAATGCTTTGGTACAACTTAACTGATGATATAGTAGCCATGACAAAAATGGAACTGCATTGAGAAAACTTAATAGAACTTTGTCAGCTACAAAACTATCAAAGGGATGGATTTTAATCTTGCTGCAGGGTAAAAATTGAATCATTTGGGTGCCTTAAATAAGGCATAGTTAAATTTAATTCAAATTTTGATTAGTGGCTTTGATAATACTTTAACTCTAGGCTAGTTTGTGAAAGCATCCTGTATACATATTAACAGAAATAATCCATCAAACAAAGTAATTTAATTGGAATGTAATACAAGGAAATATGTGTTAAATATGGCAATATGGCAAATTAATAATACTTGGCATCACAACTCCAGTAGAGTACATGTTGCAGAATCATGAGAAGTTCAATAAATACAAACTGGTATTTAATGGTGACTGTGTCATTCACACGGCAGCACAGAAAAATTTACACAAATTGATTGCATGCAAATGTGACCTCAAATACTATTCAGTCCTATTGCCCTTTGTGGGGCGATGCATTGTGAAGTAAGACTGAGAAACACTGCCTGGGAAAAGCTGGCAAATACTTTTAAAAACTGTTGATGAGATGGCTTGTTATGAAAGTCAATGTAGAATTAACTATTTTAGACAATCAAAAGGTTGCACTAGGATGAGAAGACATGATGTAATAAGCAGCTTTGGGAAGTCAAGAGCTAATCAAGGGTTAAAACTTAAAGCAGTCTGAGATATTTAAAGAAGCATACATTTAGAAGAATTCCAGAAAATTATAGCCAGATGTACAGAGAATTTAGATGCAAGCGTGACAGTCCAGAGATCACTTTGGAAATACAGGAACACGAACTGACTCACCTTCCTCCCTCTCCTCTCTCCCCACACACAAATACACTGAAGTAAAAATGATTCAGAAAAAATATTTTAAGATTTGAAAAAGAAGATAGTCATCTCAGTTTATCTACACTTGTGATAGCGAACCTATGACATGGGTGCCACAGTGGCACACACAGAGCCATCTTGCTGGGCACATAAACTGTCTGCCAACTTACCTCCAGCTGAGCATGCACATGTGATTGCGCATGCATGCATGCATGCGCAATTGCATTGACCCAGCTGCACAATTGCAGCAGGAAATCCAGCAGGTCTTTGAAGCTCTCCTGCGCATGCACACGTGATTGCTCATGTGTGCATGAGTGCCAGTGCACAGTGCGTGTGCATTGCATGTGGAAAAGCCACATGCATGTGCAGATGGTGTGGTTGCACATGTAGTGCACGTGGAGCTGCAGTAAGTAAAAGGTTCGCCACCACTGATTTAGGGGATTAAATTGGCTCCTTGCTGTGGTCCGCAAAGTGTTTGGGATGGACAGAGGGAAGCAGGCTGCAGTGGAAATGAATTGTCAAACAGTGATTATTTCCCACTTGATGTGAAATATTTAAATATTCATTCATTCATTCATTCATTCATTTACCGAGCAGGCAGAATGATGAAATATTTAAAATAGATTAATTTCCTGAGCAGGGCAGAAATGACAGAATCGGAGACTTGAAAGGGAGCTAGAAATGTTCTAGTGACCAATCCAGGCAGGAGATCCTATATCAGTGGTGGTGAACCATTTACTTACCGATTGCCGAAAAGTATGTGCTTTGCCTTGCCATCTGCACTTGCAATGTGGCTTCTCCAGGTGTGCTGCATGTACAACCGCACCATCTGTGCATGCATGCATGCAGCTTTTGCATGTGCAATGCATGCATGCTGCATGCAGGCACTCACACACACATGACCAATCGTGTGTACATGCGCAGGAGAGCTCCAAAGACCAGCTGGATTTCCTGCTGCAGTCGCGCGCATGCACAGCGGAGGCCTGAAGACCAGCTGGGTCTCTGCAATCATGCATGCATGCATGTGCAATCTCATGTGCATGCTCAGCTGGAAGTAAATTGGCTGACAGGTTGTGTGCCCAGCAAGATGGCTCTGTGCCACCTGTGGCACCCATGCCATAGGTTCGCCATCACGGGTCTAGTCCCTAAAGCATGTAGCACCGTGAGCAGGGAATTGTCTTCCACGTTATCTGGTATTTTTGGTTTGTGATTTGAGAAAGAAGGTTGGATGCTCTCTAGGATATCCTCTGCTACATGGAGGCAGAATTGTTGCCTCTCTTGGCTTTTTCAGGCATTTGAAGGAGGGATAGTTCCTATATTTGGGAAATTGTTATTACCTTATTGTAGGAGAAGCTACCATCGATAGTTTTAAAATAGGTTTTGGTACACTCCCTCATTAAAAGACATATTTAGTTCAAGAGAGATTAGACAACTATGATATTTCCTGGTCTCCTTACTTCTTTACTACCAAAGGTTTTTGAGAGAATAAAAACAAATCAACTGCAAAGAATCCTAGATCAAACAGATTGTCTGGACCATGTCAATCAGAGCATGGGATAAATAGTTTTGGTTGATCCAATACTGTACATAATTGTTTGGACCTGGATGGGATAATATGCCTATCCTAGTTTTTTTAGATCAGGTGTATTAAACTCAAGGCCCCCAGGCCGGATCTGGCCCATGGGGTACTTAGATCTGGCCCACAGGGTCACCCTGAAAACAGGACTGGCCCACAGTGCCTTTGCCAGTGAAAACAGCTCGGGAAGGCCTCTCTGTTTTCGCTGGCAGAGGGTTGCAGGAAGCTGTTGCAGCCAAAAACGGAGCTCAGAGCCCAGTTTTCGCTGGCAGAGCACTCAGCCACCACAGGTGCCCCTGACACAAATGATATCAAGCTGGCCACGTCCCCCTCAGCCATGCCCACCCCAGTGCACTGAGGTCAGAAACAATCCTGATGTATCCCTTAATGAAATTGAGCTTGTCATCTCTGTTTTAGATCTTTCCGTGATCTTCATCATTGGTGATCTTGGTACACTTCTTGGCTGATCACAGTAATTGGGGGGTACTGTTGTGCAGTGGTTCTGCTCCTTCAGTGAATGGTTTTACTTGGTAAGAGAGGAAAGGTTGGCTTGGTAGCTCTACAAGTAAAATATATTATGCCTTCACTTTGAATCCTACACTGGCTTCCACCATTGACTTCCAATTTAAAGTGCTGGTTTTAACTTATAATGCCCAGGGTTTAGCATCAAGTTATTTTTCAGGACTGCCCACTAGAATTTCAATTTCAATTATTTATTGTCAATGCACAACGTGTGCAGCGAAATTGAGTGAGCCTCCATCGGTACAATCACACAAAGCACAGGATACAGTGTCTCATTGGACTCATGAATTCAGTCTTGCTGGGTAAACAGCTAGTAGGGTCCCATTTTCATGTGGGAAAAGGAGGGAGGCTGGACTTAAGACTTGCCACTATAATTTCCCCAGTAGCAGCACCAGTCCTTTAGATTAGAATGCCCTCTCATAAAGAGATTAGCTTAGTTCCTACTCAAACTGCTTCCTCAAATCATTTGAAAAGATGCCTTCCAGAGATTGTTCAAGGTCTTGGTTTAACACATGCATCTGAAACTGACTATGATATTTTAATTGTTATTGTATTCCTGAAATCTGTTTTGAGAAGCCCGAAGAATGAAATATTTTTGGAAATATTAAAAAAAGATAGAAACATTGTTTTTAGAGGCAGAAAACATCTCCCAGTCTTTCTAATAGCCCACGGTAAATGCCAGCATTTAAGAAGATAAGGAGTTTATTGAAAGAGCAATCCAGCTATCTAGATGGCTCCATTCATAAGCAAAGCAGATACTGCAGGCAGAAATCCATTCAAGACAGGATATTTAGAAACGCCTTCCAGCAAAACTTGACAGCTAACAAAAGCAGAATGGAGGATTAGAACAAACAGCCCCTCACCCAAGATCCAGCACAGGACGAAAGCCATTAGCTACAATAGGAATTGCCCAATACCATTTTAGAAATAAAAAGCCCATATTGCACAAATCACAAACTTCAAAGTTACAGGAACTACCTATTTAACCATTTATTCAGCTGACCCAGAACTGCACACTGTCTTTGTGTGTGGTTCTGTTCATCAATAAACTTTCTTTCCAATCAGCCTCCATTTTGTTTCCAGCATCTTTCTCCCAGCTTGGAATTGAATCAGATGGATTTTCCTTCCAACACTGTTAAGAGTTCTGCAAGATTTTGGTCGGGTATTAAATAAATACACATTGAGAATGCTGTAATGAACCAGAATATTTTGTTTAAGATTGGTTGGTATTTATTCCTGTCTGGTCACGTATACCGTACATTTTAAGGGAGATATAAGGTCCATTTTAGTCAATGTGAATTAAACTAGATATAATTACCGCTATTACTGAAGGGAAAGAACAGAAAACAAACAGTGAGACCCTTAATTCTTCAAAGTACTGAGTAAATATTTACATGGAGTTCTGATCAAGCCTTTTCATTCCCTAACGTGCATTGCCCAGGTTATGGAATACTTGTTGAAACACATATCTTGATGTAAGCAATACAAGTAAAGCAGACTTAGATTACTGAAGCAAATCACGGGTGCACAATCCTGGCTAGGTACTTCATTGTGTTACTAAGGTGATTTTACTTACACAGAGGGAGTGGTCACCTCAAAGGTGGATCAGTTCCTACATTAGTAAATGTTTGGTTCCTTTCAGTTAGCAAGAAACAAAGTTTTTTTCTGCCCTGAAGCTGTCCCTGTTTTATATCCAAATTTTCAGGATATGGAAACAATTCTAAAATGTGGAATATTGCAACTTAAATACCTATAGGATTTATCATTACAGTCTTAAATAATACTTGGAATTCAATATGTGATTAAAAAAATATTCAGAATTCTGTATAAATCCAAAATGACATCAAGGAATATGCTGCCCAATCAAAACAGACCATGCACTTCAGAGGTAAGAAATAATGGATTATAATAACCATTCATAAATTTTATGTATGCTATATTGCGATATTTTCTGTTGCTGGTTGATAAGAATAAACGTATATAAAGAAACTTGTTAGATCTATCAGCTTCTAATCATTGTCAATAATGAAGTAAATATAGGCTATTTTTAAACAATAACTAATATTTGAAAACAGTATTTAGTTATGCCAATTACAGACATTAGGTACTGATCAAGATTTTACAGTTTACTCAGGTGATTACCATAACTCTCTTCCATTCAGATTGCAGAACAATTGGTTTCATAGCTGTTTTATTTGGCACCATTTTAACTTTAAACACAGTCCTGCAGTCAGAAATTATTCAATTAGATGGTTGCACCTGCTACCAGATACACATAGGAATGATTCTAGTGCTCTGACTAAAAGAAACAAGATATTAAAAACAGAATGTCATAAATGTCAGGTTCTCTAGTACCACACTCTGAGCAGTTGCCCTATTGCTGGGTTTGACTAATACCAGTAATTACAATATAAATATACTAAAAAGAGGAATAGTATCACAGGAATGCCAAGCCTGTGTTTTCCTAATTTTTAAGTAAAGAAATTATGCAGGAAAAGTAACATTTATTAATAGTTTTTAATTCCCTACTCCTGTGGAACTTCATACCACTAGGAAAGTTGCTAAGAAATCAGTCAAAACCAGCTGGGATGCTTTTTCCTTGTCACTTTTCTGGCATGAAGACAAAAAACAGATTGAATTTAGGTTGGCAATTGACATAATCCACAAAGATTAAACTGGACCTTGAACATCAGCAAAATTATAGCACGTTGTCCAAAAATGGAATATAGGGACAATGGCTAGGAATGATCCAACTTGACAGAGCTCAACGAGGGATTTTTTAAAAAATCAGATACTTCTGGAGTCCTTGGTGGTCTCTGAGCTTGGTTATTTCCTTGCAGACATTTCATTACTCAATAAGGTAACAACATCAGTGCTAGTGAATATGAGGTTTCCTCCCTGTTTATATATAATAGTTTGCCCTGCCAGTTTTGGTGGGCATAAGCTTTTTTCTTTGGTAGCACCTTAATGATTTTTTGTTTGTTTGATTATTTATCTGGTGGTTCCTGCTTTATATGGGTGTTGGTCTCTGGAGGGGATGTATTTTGGTCTTTTTTGTTTCCTTTGCTTTTATCTTTTTTGAATAGCATATAAATATAGTTTATCTTATGTATCTATTGATGGCTGATTTGACTCAGTGTCAAACTTCAAGGAATTCCATAGCACTTTTGGCTTGAAACTGAATCTGTCCAGGTGTTTGTCTTCTGAGTATTACTTGATGTTCATGGATGTGCGCTGCTAATCTTCTCCCTGTCTATCCTACATAGTAGCTATTACAATCCTTACACTGTATATTGTAAATAACTCCTGGCTTTTGTTCTTGGGCTACTGGATCTTTTGGTTTACTTACGATATATTGGAGAGCTTTAGTTGGTTTATGTGCTATGGTGATGCCGTGTAGTTGTAATTAGTGTTGGTTGTTTCTGCCTATGGTAGTGTCAGCCTACCAGGATTAAATGGTCAGGCACTTTTTGATAAAGTTATGTGGGGAATCTATTTTGTTGTAAAGTGTTGAATAGGTGGTCTATTTATATCATTCACCTTTTGCTTCTTTTATTAACCTAGAAAGACAATGATCAAATAGATCTCATCTTGTCAAAGGATCAAATAGATCTTATCTTGTCCTATTTCAGGTTTAAATTATCCTTTCTAATTGGACAAAAGAGATAAAATATTCATCCACCAGATTTGTAAGCATTATGACATCCAAATCAAAATGAATGCAAGTGATTCTAGTTCCAATTTGCTCACAACAGTATCATGTGGCCCATATTTTCATTTGCACATAAATATTTCTGTCAGAATAGTTTATTTACTGTCACCCCAATATACATTTTTGTATATAATTTCAACATGTAAACCTTTTTTTACAAGTTTTACAAGAGGTAGACTTTTTATATGCAACTTGTCAAAAGTATTCATTTGTGCATATGATTGTTAGACTGAGAAATATGTAAACAAGTTCTAAAAATTACATGTCAATTTATGGCATGATGGATTGAATTCTCATAATTTACACCATTTTGCCTAAGAAGAAATCATTGACATATATTGTCAGATATATAATGCATTATTAAAATTGGCCATGCTAATTACTAAACAGTTTCTTTTTATATATATTTTAGCTTTTAGAGCTGCATGTATTTTATGTTCCAGAAGAAGTGTGGAATTTCAAATTGAATACAGTTTCCATAGAAGTTATTAGCAAATTCTTTTCAGCTGGATTTATAAGGTGAGATGCAATAGAGGGTGACTTTCTTCCAATTACTCAACCAGCTTTGTGCCCAAGGCAGCCTAGAACTCATAGTTCTCTCAGCACTTTAAACATAACAAACTGGTTTTCTATCTTATCATATCAAACCACAGAGACCATATATGTAAATTTAGTCTTAGAGTGTGGGTGACAGCTGTAAGCTATGCATCCAAAGAGTATTGTACCTTATTATGACCTACACGCTACTTCATATTTTAGATTTTCTTTTCATTATTTCAATAAAAATGAACAAGACTTAATGAAATTACATTGCAATCTTGAATGCTGCTAAAAGTACTAGTTCCATAATAGGGGTTAATATCTCAATTCTAACATTTAAGTACCTTCTATGTATGTTTTATTCTCTTTATATTCCCACCTTTCTAAAACTAAATACTGCACAATATAAACATTATCTTATAGCCATATTAATGCAACAATAAAATCTGATGTTCTAGGGTGTCACCTCATATGACATTGAAAACATTAAGAGAAAACCTTGGAGAGTATCTCGATGAAGATGCAGTTATAGATAAGTATATCTTTCTAAAATGTATTGGAGAAAAACTTGTGGTGGTAAGTACTTCATGTTTCTTGCTGATTATCCTACAAGATTATCAACATATATAGTATAAGCAAGAATATCACCTGGGAACAAAACTATTATGATATTGAGGAAACTATTTCTGAATAGCACTGTGTGACACAATGAATATATTGTGACATTTTATTAACCATGGTGCAGATGTCTTTTAAAGGACTTCTGAAACTAATCTTGGTAGTAAATGGCATATCCTTGTATTTTGCCTGAATTTCTTGGTTTAGATTGTCCATGGGCAATTGCCAACCACTGTATAAATAACAATCTATAATCTTTTCTCTATTTGAAATATTTGGATATTTATGTATTTCTGTGGCCTGTAATAATCATGGGGAAAATAAGCATTTTCAAATAAAACTATACAACCAAGCATCAGGCGGAATGGAGAAGCCAACAAAATTTTAGTCTATTTTATAGCTATGGTGCAGCATATTTCTTTGCTAATAGTTCAGAAAAGTCTTAAGAAATGGGGGATTTATGAACAGTAGCCCTTTACATGGATTTTAAAGAAAGTATATTCAATAATTGAATGATTTTTAAAAATAATGAATAATTTAAAAGGAGATTCAGAATAAGCCTGATGAACTACTGCTTGGGAAAAAGAACTGCACATGAGGCATCTCTCTTCACAATGAGTATCAAAACTTACATGATAAAATTCTATAAGATTGCATAATATAACTCCAAGAGCATTCAATCAATTAAGATATTCTAGCTAGTTTGCAGAGGAAATGAAAAATCTAAGTGAGCTAAAGATTTGTTCTCATTTCAAAGGCTGCTTGTCTGTGAATAGTAATAACTTCTATAAGTACCATGAGAGAGGCTGAAAGGTTATTTCAGCTTCCTATAGCAAAAGTCACTGGGATTGGTAGGTATATATACATTTAATATAATTAAGATGCCAAGAGATTCTAAAAACATAGGTTGTGTTTTGTTTTTAATTACTGGTGCAGTAGTGGCAATAATTCTGAAATCAAATAGTTAAATGTTACTTCTCTTTTGAGTGTTTAAAGTGCTCACTGGTAAGGACATTTGTGTTGCTTTTGCTATTTCTTGTCAGAGTTGGGGGTTTTTTCAGTTCTTTTTTTGATTTTAGCTGTTGGAAATACGATATTTCCTTAAATTGCCTAATCTGCCACCTGCTTTTCAGGTTATTCCATATGAACAATAAATGTGCAATCATATTTTGTCTCCTTCAAAAACTGCTTGAAAAATCTGACACTGATGGTGATCCTGGTAATAATCAATAAAACTCACAACAAATCATATTCAGTCTTATTTCTCCTTTTCACTTGCCTCCATTATAAACCTTGACTAAATTTTCATTTATCTAACTATGGTGTGTGTGATTTCTAACTTGTGTACTATCTCAGACTTCTCAGGAATAATTGTTACTGCTTTGCAGTTAGCCTCTTGAACAGAGAGGTTTGTATTTAGTAATACAGTGCTACGTCTTCATTAGTGTCAATTATACCTAATGCTAATTACAATTGATCTTAATATTCAAAACCCACTTAAAATTACATTTCAAACCCCTAAGTTATGCTGAAACCAGTTATTGTTGATTATGTTTTATGTCTGTAAATATAATACATAAATCATATTTATATATCCAGATACCTTAAACTATATATCTTGTAATTCCAAGTGGTCAGGACAATTTAGATATTGAAGTGCAGCACATCTGACAACACTAAACTGGGGATGGCTAACTAAATTATACAAACTAAAGGCAAACCAAACTACATAGGAAAAACTATTGCAAGAGAGTGGGAAAGAGTTGGGAATAGATATTTTGCAAGTTCCAAAGGTATGCTCCCAATCTGCAAACTATAATTTGCTGAAAACGCATGCCTTGGAGTTCCTCTGCAGGTGTCATTTATTTTTATACATTTCAAATTGGGCTTTTACAAATATAAGCATCTTTCTGAGAATGTTGAAATTGCTGCATAATTTGCAAAGCAACTCTATATGAGTTTATACAGCTATATCAGCTATATCTGAATATATAGAGCTATATCTATACTCCTGCCTTTCCTCGTCTCTCTGTCTACAAATCCTTCTGCCTCTCTCCTTCTTTGACCAACAGTAGTCAAATTTCCACCAGCGCCCTGTAGGTCAACAGCACTGGCGGCAGTCATTGTTAACCCGGGCCTCAACTGATCCAGTATAGTATTAACATTGGTGATTCACATTTTTAGATTTGGCATGTTTTTACACCGGATGCCCTTTCTGACGCAACCTTCTCTATTTATCCGGGCTTGGGACCAGCACAGAAGTCACAGGCTTGCAACTCCTGTGACTAGATTTTGACATTTAAACCACCATAATGTTTTATGACTGGGACATAATTTACTGGAGAAGAAAAAATGTCTGCTACATAACCATTGTTCTTGGTAAATTTTTGGAGTTTTTACAGAACTTCAGGAGAATGAGGCAAAATTGTATTTTTATTCATATGATTGGAATTTTGCCCAATTTCAGTAAATATAGGTGATGGGATGATTTGAAAGCATTTTGCTAATATTGCCTTTGTTGTAATGTTCCAAGGTGAAAACAAAACAAGAGATGGAACTGAAGCTGAAAGCATTTGCTCCTCCATATGTATGTACAGTACATTATTATTTCAATTTTAAGGACAAAGCTAAAATTCTTAGTTCTTAGTTTATTTTCTACCATGTTCCACACTGCAGGCATTTCATCCAGAACTTTATTTGTTACCAGGAATAGAAAATATTTATTCATCTTCGTTATCCACTCCAGAAAAATACCTTAATAATCCAGAATATGTGCTTACATCGGCATCATCTGAAAGACCACATAGTTTAATTTCTCAAAATCCTGATATTTATCCAAACTCAACAATGTTGGATAGCTCCTTCAAAAACAATCTCAGTCAAACTCGGGAAAAAGCTGATTTTGTTGAGTGGAATGAAAAGGAAACTCTTCCAGTTCTACATAAAAAGCAAAGCTCTGAGCAAGAAAATAATAAAAGTATTCAAGGAATAAGTAGTTCACAACAAAGGAAAGGTGAGACTTTAAAATTTAAATAGAAAACTATAAAAATCAAATTATAAATAAGGTAATGAATGTTGTTTTGCACTAATGGGAAGAAGAGTCATTGTAATCTTTCAAACAAGATATATCTAGTTTTGCTATTAAATCTATAGCAATATTTCCTGTTCTGCTTTCTTTGGTTTCAATGCCTAAAATTCTGTATTGTTTCATTTATAGCACAGGGATAATTGATTAAGATGAGCTTTTGGAATATTGGCTATCTAGAGATTTTCTAGCAACATGTCAATTAGGGAGCAATGGAACTTTTGGATTGCCTTATGTTTATATAATTTATGGCGGTGTCCGACATCTCTGCCATGTTACATAAGCACCTTGGATTTTGGTCTTTTTTGTCTGTTATTATTATTACTATTTAGTGTCTGATGAGAACATGACAGAGACATAAACATATGTACATATATTTGTAAACATGTATTTATTTGTTAATCTGATCTGATTGTTTTATCTTTCTCATATATATTCTAGAAAAATAGAATATCTGAAAGATATGTCTTATATTTTATTAACATCATGTCTTCTTAAATTATAAATAAATATAAATGTATATACTTTCTATATTAGAAAGGAAAAAGTGATTCCATGTAATAAAATCAAAATGATATGGTCTTATATTGTACAGCACTCTGAAGTTTACAATACTGTCTATGTCTATGCATATTAATATATCATTGTGTTATTTTCAGGCAAAATCAGTTGTAACATCAACAAAACAGAATCTGCTCCGCCATCAAAACAACACCCTGCAAAGAAATTGGCACCACTGAAAACGTATCAGAAAAAGACTGATTTTTCAATCCTAGAAAGGCATAATATTCCAGAAAAGGATAAAAAATACAGAAAGACAGTTGCATCTCCAAAGATACCAGTGGATCAGAACCATGAAAAGGAAGAAAACAACAAGTTTCCACTAAGTCACATCTCACAGAAGACCAAAGGTATACCTGATTGCATGAAGTATCGTGTATAATTTTATTTGCATTTGTATCTGCAATTAGCAGTGTAAGGAACTTACTCAGTTTTAATTTTGTCTGCTGTTCTCCTAATTGATACATTTTGTAAGGAGCTGGTATTTCTAAGACCTGATGATAGAGAATACTGATATTTCAAGTTGAAGAGCATTTCATTAATATGTTGATTGCAATAAATTCTTTGAATGAATGGTGGTGTAGATCTAGGTTTCATAAAAGGATACCTTTATTGGAAATATACTTAGGTGACCTTAAAATGAGACCATGTTAGAAACTTGAAGTGATAGTTTCTGCTCCTGATGTAATTGAAAACTTACATTCTGTAATTTTACATTCAGATTCTGTAGATGACAGTTTTGTAAAAATGAGAAAAATGCAATCCAGGAAATAGTAAATTGATGGATTAAATCTAGTCTTCATCCTGTTTCATGGTTTTGCCTCCTTCTGTGCCACAGGGCTAGACTCCTTTACATGCTTTCACTAGTTGTTTTTAACACTTTATCTCAGGATTGTGTCTTGCACTTGGATTGTAGTTGGGAACCATTTGTCTATCCATGTTCTATTACTTTTCTGTACTTCTTTACTTCAGATGGATAAGTGCATTGCAGTTAGTAGATGCTCTTTGGAAGGACTATAAGACTTCATCTTATACCAGGTTGTGGGATCAAGTTCATACTTAATATTTATTTTATGAGCCATTGAGTTAAACCACTATTCATCTTTCCTTGACTTGGCTGAAAATAACGTCATCATAAAATTAGTTGTCCAGATCATTCATTCTACCCTGTCTTCATTGTGCTTATTGTAACTCATTGCCAAACCATGTCTAATTTTTGAGGTGCATCAGACACAAAGTTGTTTTCTCCTTTAGCTTTGCTACCACCCCTTTCAACTTATTACTAATATTAGGAAAACATCCATCAATTGGAATACTTTAGTATAGATGGGGTTGGTTCATTGTTATTATCCAGTTTCACAATTTGGGGGTTTCCTGTTGGCTTCCATAGGCTGGTTTGCCTGCCTCTGTTTCTGTATCTCATTTGGATATCCTTCTAATTCAAAAGAAAGTGAAATAAAGGAACATGCGTGGGAGGGGGAATCCCCAATTATAAATGCATATCCGCCATTTTTTTACATTAGGGTGTTGTTGTTGTTTTATGTTACCTTAGAAAAATATAGGGCAGAAATAGTTATAGTTATAGTTTAGTTTATTGAATTGTTATACCGCCCCATCTCCCGAGGGACTCGGGGCGGTGTACAGCAAGTAAAAATACATAAATACAATTAAAAACAATT
>JANHFJ010010485.1:313239-323548 GCA_032468195.1 Cerberus rynchops
AGCCACTATTTAATTATTTTAATTGGTTTTATGGGGTAAACTGTGTATGCTTGTTTTATTGGCTGTAAACCGCCCCAAGTCCCTAGAGAGAGGGGGCGGTATATAAATCGTGAAAATAAATAAATAAATATTAGAAGAGAAATGATTCAAAAATAATGTAGAATTAAATAGGGAAATGTGTACCACTATCTGTACTTTAACTATTTTAATGGTTGAAAAGTAAAATTAAAAGAGGATAGAGATTTTGATAGTGGAGAGAGGTACAACTTTGAAATGATGAATTCTATGTAGAAAAAGGGAATAGTATATTTAAGGATAGTAACATTAATAGAATCAAGAATAACAATGGAATTGTGAAGGATAATTTGAATATGTTTGTATGAAAATTGATTATATTATATAAGTAATACGCTAAAAGAAGCCCAGATAACACGCTGTACACTTAATGAATGTTTGTTTGAAAGGTTAAAATAAAGCAAAAAATATGAATAGAAGAGAGAAAAATCTGACATGGAGAGATATGATTTTGTATGAAATTATGAAATTTTTATTATTATATTTGTTAATTATAATTTTTATTTGGAGAAATATTTGTATATCCGACTATATATGATTTGATCAGTGATATGTGATGTTATGGAAAAATATGGAAAAATAAAATAAAAAATTTACAAAGAAAAAAGTATGTGCCAAAAACTGGGAACATCTCTGAAACAAATAGCTATTTAAAGGGGAAGTTTTAGTGAAGTGTTTTATCAAAGATTGTCATCACAAGGCTTTTCTCTAAGCTTATTAAAAAGGTCAGAATCTCAGCTCCTCCATTTTGTGCAAGCTCTCAAGCCTACAATAAAAATATCTTGTGCTTCTAAGAAAGAATGTAATTCTGGGACACTTTCCAAGTGCATTATGATTTATTTGTAGCCAGAATGAATGGATATCTCCCAGTTGGCATGTCTATTCAGGTTTACAGCAAGAATAATATACAAACTTGAGTCAATCAGTGGATAACTAGAAGTTGGGCTAAGAGCAACACATACAACGAGATGTGTAGCCTGTTAGATCTCCCTAGTAGAGTTGGCAGAAAACCTGTAAAAAGAGAGCTCGTTTTCACCACATAACATCTGACCCAAGTGCTTGGATCTCTATTCCAAAAACTCATTTGATCTAAATGTAGAAGCCATGACTGGTACTAGAGAATTTTTTTAGCACAACATTCAGATTCAGATTCAGATTTTATTTACCATATACATAATCATACATGGTACAATATGCAGTGAAATGCTTTGTGTAACCACTCGTGGTCATAAAAATTAAATTAAAAATTTACAATTTAGATTTAGGAAATTTATACTGTAGGAAATTAGAATAAGATTAAATTTATAATTTGATTTACAATTTGAAGTTCTGGGACAGCGAGGGGGATGGGATGTCTAATGTCCCCACAGCTACTCACATCTTTAAATCCTGAGCAGTGGAGCTAGCAATTTAGAAAACATATCTTAGCTGGCAGTACTTTGCACATGGAAGTTTTCCATCACAAATGCCAAAGCACACAAACAGTTATGCAGCATATTAAAACAGTTTGGTGCATTTTCCTCCAATTTTCCAAGTGATAAGCATTAATCTTTCTGTTTTCAAGGTTGTGGAAGACTTATGTCAAAAGGAAGAAGGTATGAGTGACACTAAAGGAAATGCCAGTTAACAGAATCTGATGGAACATCTTTAAAATAGTCCGTTGAGAAGATGAAAAGCTTTATCATGCTTAGGTTTAGATCTAATCCAGTATGAACCTCTTTAGCAGAAAATGAAAAAGGGAATGTAGCTAGGTGTAGGGAATGCTAAATTGCTTTGCTGCTGCTGCTGCTGTATTAGTTGTACCTTCCAAAAGTTCTGACTTATTTGATACCACTTTTTAATGGACAGTCATGGGAATTTGTACATCTACATTATTTTTTATTCCTAGCTAAATCCATTTTTAAAAAGTTCAAAAATCCTATTACATTAATTAAATTTTATTTTAAAAAATTCAGACACAAAATACTTCTACAGGAAAACATAAATCCTATTCAAAATTACCTAAAGCACATATGAGAAGAATGATTCAAATTATATTGATTAGTTCTACTCCTAACCTCGATATAATGTTAGCAGCCAACTTAATATTTTTGTTACTTAGTATTGCATTTGTCCCATCTTATATGCAACACAATACACATAGGGGTGTTTCATCCATACATTGACCTGATGAAATACAGCAAGCTGAGAAAAAGTGATTGGCATAAAGTAAGCTTGGTAGTCAAGTAAGATTAACCGTGTTCTCTTTAGCTGAAGGTCAATATACTATACTAGCTATCCTCTAGTAAACTAGTTTTTGTCTGTGTGTATACACCAGACTCCTGGCGACCATCTTGACTAGTCAATGCACTTTTCTACACACACACACACAAATCAGAATTGTTTTGCCATTGCCTTCTTTCCAGGGCTGAGTGAAAGTGACTGGTCCAAGGCTACCCAGCTATAACAGTTGCCAACTTTCTAGCCTTATGGGTTAACCAGATTGAGTCTCTGGTAAGCCACAATGTAATTCATTATATTCCCTCTGATTTCAGAGAAAATTATTAAATGGTGTGATTTTCTGAAGTTATTTCAGAGTTATTAGAAATTATTAGTAAATAATTCAGTTTTGAAAACTTAACTTTAACCATAATGGATGAAACAGAAGTAATTACAGTAATCTGGAAGAAGTCAGCTTTATATACATTTTCAACCTGCCATTAAGGATTCAATCATACATGTGCCACTACTGTTACCTGAAAATAAATTGGAAAATAACTCCCAATTGTTGAATTCTAATAACAAGCAACAGTTATTCAGCTGAGTTTAATATAGAGAATGTTAATATATTCCCAATGAGTCCAAATCTGAATTAGGATTTACTGTATTTGCAACTGTGAACCACCAAGTTTGTCAATCACTGTCCATTTTAATTGATATCAGCCTCAAGAGATATACACACATAATAGCATAAAACCACTACCACAATATGGTATCAGTTACATTTGCTATTTAGCTCTCTCTATTTGTTTTTCTTATATTAGAACATAATTAATTAGTGGTTTAATTGGAATTTCTGAAAAATATTTAATTAGTACACAAAAATTTAGTCACTGTCATAAGCTCACACGTATCAAAAGATCGTATTAGAAAAATGATAATGAGCTAATGTTTTGGTTTATATTTTTTCCTATAAAATTTAACTCTCTACCTTTCTGAAAGTCATGGCAGCCATGTTTTCAAAAGTAATTAAAGTTTGTTAAATATATTCTTTTTAATCCCATAGTATCTAAAATCGACATGTTTTGAAAAATGATTTATAGGGGTTGCATACATGTGTAAATAAATCTTTCTTGGATATTTAACAGTAAAATACTGTGTTAAGATTGTTATTACATAAATATAAAAATATAATTATACTAGTAACAGTGTATATTATTATATTATATTATATTATATTATATTATATTATATTATATTATATTATATTATATTATATTATATTATATTATTCTGAGCTGTGCTGGTGCAGTGGTTAGAATGTAGTACTGCAGGCTACTTCTACTGATTGCCGATTGCCAGCAGTTCGGCAGTTCAAGTCTCATTGGTTCAAAGTTGACTTAGCCTTCCATCCTTCCGAAGTCGGTATAATGAAGGACCCAGATTGTTGGGAGCAATATGCTTACTTTGCAAACTGCTTAGAGGGGGCTGTTAAGTACTCTGAAGCAGTATATAAGTCTAAGTGCTGTTGCTATTATTATACCTAAGATATTTTTGCCACTGTCAATTAAACAAATATAACAGTGGGCAAAATCCTTGAGAGTCAGTGTTATCCTTCCACAAATTTAAGGCCATAAAAATGCAGTTCCTCTTCTTATGTTCTGAAAATGAGAAGTGTTGGCAAAAGTATATTTGCTGGATTGGTTTTTGTTTCCATGCAGCCCTGGATCTGCTGGTAGATTACTGGAGTTTAGTGCAGAATGAAGAAGCACAGATCTATTGAAGTTACATTCTAATGTTGCTATAGTTTAGAAATGCCTTTCAATGCATGGAGAAGGTGGACTAAAAAGCAAAGGAGACTAAACATAGTGCAAAATGTTTGTTGATCTTGCTACTTACTGAGCTTTCATATATCCAGTACTATCCTCTCCGCCTAGAGGGAACTCAATTACTTGTTCAGACTTGACTTGAATGATCAGGTCACCTGTGGTGTCACGCTTCACTTTGATGACTGAGGCAGATGCACCTTGAACAAATCTCTCTCTCTAAATAGCAAAAAGAGACATATTTCACAAGGAGAAATACAATGTAATTTTACAGCCAAATAGTATACTATTTTAAAGCTGTGGCTAGCAGCTCTTGCCCCCGCCCCATTTTTTAAATATATAAATATGAAAGTCCTGGTCCAGATCAGAACTGTAAGCTAAGAAATGGGGGACCCCCATCCCTTCGTGTCCCAGTTCAGAATCTCATATTTGTAGTTTGCCGAAGGAAAACCCTCCATTAAAGCTAAGAGACACACACCAACATGTGAGAAAATAGATGTACAAGCACTCTTACTTGGAAGCAGTTGGGTTGCCGGAAGAGCTGGAGGAAGGGGATTCCAACATTCAGCACAACTTTTTGTCTGCAGTTGTTCATGTCCCTCAATTTGCTATACACGTGGATGCCGTTCTTTTTCTCCTCATAGGCAATATACCTGCTGTTGCACTCGCCTTCAAGTCCATCCTGCCAATATTGAGAAACTCAGTTTGTACAAGAACATGGAAACTCACATTCCCAATGAGAGTCAAAGAAAGAAATTTGCAGAAGGTTTGAATAAAATTGGATGCATTTAAAATGTCTACATTTTAAGGGACATCATTTCTTTCCTCCTTTATCTTGTTCCCTTAACATTTTGTTCATTTACTAACATTTTCAAAAACTAGTGGGAAATAGACTTATCAGTTATTCAAGAACATCCAAAGAAGCCCCTGGGCGTGAATATCCACATATTTGAGGGAGAATAGCAATTGATACCTAAACAGATTGGTTCAAATCTGGCTATCTAGAAAGAAAAAAAGTAAGCAAAGTAGCTAATTACAAAGAACAATCCAATATGCTTTGAAATCACATTGCTCAAGGAGCTAGAAGACACCTGATTCTTCATATGTTAATGGTTCCAAACACTATCAGTTTTAGCCAATATGGCCACAGATGTTGTTCTGCAACATATAGAAGGCTCCAGGATTTTTTTTTTTAGCTTAATGTAAATTGTGAAGAAAGGAGGTATTCTACTGCAGTAAAATAAAGTTTGAAAAGATGAAAACAAAAAGATGAAAAAAAGCCTAACCTCCATTACTTCATACTCTTTGTGGTACCGTGATGTGACAATGAACTGGTTCATGAAGCCTTTGTAAAAATTCCTGCAAAATAAGTCGGCATTCTTTGATATACGGATGACAGTATATTTTCCAACGTAGGCGAAAACAACTATAAACTTCTGGCAGTCAAGGATCTGTTTATATTCCTTTCGTGGTTCTGACAAGGTACTTCTCGGGTGGAATCCAACAGCATCTCGTACTTTCACATTTTTGAACTAAGAACAAAATGGAGGGTGGAATTGTTAAATCTTGTGGCTACCAGTAGGAGAGATTAAAAATTGTTAATTTGGAAGGGATCATGCTTATTCCCCATTACAGAATGTGTTTTAAATTCAAATAGGATGCAAGTAAAAAAATGCACTAATACTATTTTACTGAGCTGCTATTCCCCCTGCTTTAAAAAACAAAAAACAAAGACAATTTCTTTACTAATCAATCATAGCAACATTCAACAATAAAAGGCCTGTTCCCAATCATGATCAATTGACAAAGTGATATAAACCAGCAGAGCCTTTTATCCAATCTACAATTGACCTCAACCCTACTGTTCTCACAATGCCATGGAAAGATGGGCTGAACAGTACTTTCTCCAGTTAACCAATCAGGGAGTATAATTGTCCATCAATCAGCATCCCACACCTGTCGTGATTTCACATGGCATTTGTTTTTGCAGCGTGGAAAAGAAAATTAACATTCACTGGGAGGAAGAGCTGCAAAGTGACTTACATCTGTTTTCAAAAGGCTAGTGAAGTGGTGTCACATCCTCATGTCATCTCTCTTCCAGTGGGAAGAAGAGCAGGAGACAAGACATACAAAAATTCCAGGCAATAGGAAACTGCTTGCTGCCTAGCTTCAGCTTTATATTTCCCATTGCCTAAAAACTCAGGGGGCAACACTCAGAGAAGTAATGCCTGGTCCCTCCCAGTTTAGTAACTATTTGAAGTACCTTTGTTAATTATATTTTAGTTTGTGAAACTAATTTAAAATTCCATTATTCCTCAGTTTTAAAATCACAATTGTTCTTGTCAGGAATATAATGCATTTGTGAATGAATAGTTTAGGGTTGCTTGACTTTTTTTTAACTGTAGATAAAGTATTGAAGCTTAAGATGATCATTTTCCCCTTGCCCTATTGTACCTAAAATGTTAGATCTGAGAATAAATGTACAGTACTGTACAGCATAGTATAAAATAATCCTCTCTGTGTGGTTTTTGTTTTATCTGGGTGCTGTGGAGTTTTCTTCATCTCTCCAACTGAAGGCTATTTTACCCTCTGAACAGTGGTGGAATTCATTTTTTTTTTACTACTGGCTCTGTGGGCATGGCTGGGTGGACGTGGCTGGGGGGGTCATGTGACTGGGTGGGCAGTTTCTGTCAGCAGGGCAATACAGATTAGGCTAGAAACAACACCAGAATGTTTTTTTCCTGCCTCCCTTACAGGATTAACTCTGTAAAGTGGAAAAAAACAAAAGGAGATTTCTCCTAACAACTGGTTTTTCCGAACTTTATCCTTAGGGAGAAAACTTACCTCAAGCTTATGCTCTGTTTGACCTGCTGTGATCACTGCATCAGCTTCTACCCTTAGAATACTCTTTCCATAACTGTTGTCTTCAACTCCCGTTTCATATAGGATGGTGTAATTGTATATCAGTATTTGTCCAGCAGGAAATTCTGGTTCTACAAGAAGAAACAAACATTTATGGTTGTCTTCAGTAAAGAAGATGTTTATGCTAGGTTACAAGTTTTAACTAAGTAAATTCCATGATTATTAAACTAATACTTTAATGGGACAATGGTAGGGTAGAGTTTCATTAAAGGCTTACTATTTATATATGCTAATATTGAGTCTCTCTATGGTTTACTGTGCAAATCACAAAGGGGAAAAGAATGTATTCCATTTGAGCAGATTGCTATTGCTTTTGGATATTGAATAATAATTTATCTGTATTTTTAAAAAATAACTCAGAAATAGAGATCAATGTTATATAATTGTGACCACTAAGAAAGATTTAAATGAAAAAAAAATTTTTTTACAACTCATGTATCTTATGGAACTCAGCTAATGCTCTTTCCTTTACTCAGCAGTGACAGCCCAAGTGTCATTTTAATATGCTGAGTTAAATATAAATACACATATGAATATACTTACTGATGTCAACATTCTCAGTTCCTGGAAGAAAAAAATGCATACATTGTTGAGTACAGTTGTAGAATAAAACAATAGAATATACATTTCTTATTTAAAATATCCAAATGAAATATCCAAATGAAAATTGCAACATTATGTTTTATTATGTGATCATCTTCTAACACAACTATACTGATGAGTTGTTTTGTTATCATCATTAGACTTACCAGTTTCAGGATTCTGGGTTTCTGTGGGACAGAAATGCAATATTTAGTAAATATATTAATTTTCTGAACTACTTTTATTGTAAAAAATATACAAGTGGGAATTACAACACAGTTATTATGCTGGTCTATTCAAGATTCCAATAACTAGGGACTCTCTCTTTTAGAATATTTTCTTTCTACTGTTTTCAAGTTTTTTGTCATCCAAATGTCATCTGACTGTGTCTTGTCTTTCCCTCTCCTACACTTGTGTGGTGTTTTCCCTTTGATGAGAATGGATCTCTCTGCAGATCATGGTTTTCCTTTTATACCAATCTTATCTTTTCTAATGCTTTAGACAGTCTCTGTTTTTATTGACTCTCATCACCATTAGTTTTTAAGAGTAATTACACAAACCACATTCTGGATGGTATATTCTATTTGTACCAGCAAAACATTTTAGTAGCAATGTTGTCAAATGCAGGAAATCAGAAGTCCAAGCAGTTGAAATGCATATATAGGTTTATTGTAAGCTTAAGCTCTCTACAAGAATCTGAACTACTAACAGCCAAAGCATATTAACAACAGATAAGAGTAATGGAATTCAAGGTGGGCTGGATGTGGATCTCTTGTGAGCATGAAGGGATTCAAAACTGATTATGTGTTTTACCCCTCACTCAGTCTCAGCCTGATTGTCTCCTACAAATGTTAATTCCTTATGTACTGTAAAGACTAAATCATTAGCCAGGCTCATTACTAAATCAACTAAAGTACTTGAAAACCAGGATGCCCATTTTAAAATTTCAGGGTTCTCATTTAAGAGTACACTAGGTATTTTTTAGTCTCTTTCTGTTTTGATGTATCATTGTTTCCTTTAAATTGTGAATTGTTACATACTAAATCGCATCTGTTTCAGACTTCCTTTAGGAAACAAAAAAGTAAATAATATATAGAGCTTTGACTTTAATTGTGATGGTCCTTAAATGAGTATCAATTAATTGTTTAATATCAACTGATTTTGTTTAATGTCATTTCAACAAGAGGTTAGGTTTGTTGTAATTTTTCAGCTTACTTGTCTGAGGTTTCTGGTTCCCTGTTAGAAAGAAAATGAACATGTTATAATGTTAGTTTTAACAGTACAACATATGATTTATATGTAAAATATATATACAAAAAATCCATATTGTATGCTGGTTTATAACAAAAACTCATTAATTCCAGCAGAGTTCTCCAAGGCCAAAAAGGTTCCACAAAGACTACTAAAAAGTTCCATTTACATTCATTGCTTTTAATAAATACATAATAATCAGATAATTTGCAAAATAATTACATTGAAGTATAAAATAATCTGAAGAGGTTTTTTTTAATTAGCAGCATTGCAAGTGAAGAGCACACTTCCTTCCCAGGATGGCTGCTGACTGATAGGAAAATTTTTCTCTCCTGCTGACAATCTGCTGATTTTGCTGCCAAAATTGGTTCTTTGGCAGCATTGCTCCCTGGATTTGTATGGGGGCACTTCGGAAGGACCCAACATGAGTTTTGGATGGCCATGGATCCACCCAGGAGGAAGCATCCCGGAAGTCACTGGTCTTTCATACACCTTTTCCTCTTAGCAGACTATTCTCATAAGCAAGCCTGTTTTTTAACGTCACTATTTGAAGTTTTTGTTTTGTTTTGTTTATCTTTAAAAGTTAATTGGCTGGTTGAATGCTGATTTATTCAATCCATTGCTGGATTTTATATGTTCTTTTTTCTTTTTTCTTTTGATGTATCTGTTTTCATTAACTCCTGCTTTTCTGTAAAGAAAATCACAGGGTATTTCTGGATAGTGAAAGTGCTTTTAATTGATTTACATTTTTATTGGATATTCACTACAGGGATTTTTTTATTTTATCAATTTGCAAAAAGTTTGAAGCTTATTTTTCTCATTCTTTCTTTTAATTTGGATTGAAATTAAAATATCTTCCCTGCTCTTTAGTTGATTGTCTTATTCTGCTTTGAAGAACTCTCTTATCTAGTTTATAAAGGAACAATTTATCAGATTATAGAAAAGGGAATGATGCTGACACTTGAGAAAAGATTCTGGTAACATGCAATTCCTAGCTGAAAGCTTGTTTAAAAAGTTTGATGAAGTTATAAAGGCCATGGAAAACATTCAAAGTCAGGCAATTGTAAATAAATTAAATGGTGTTTTGTATTTTTTTTACTAAAATAAAAATAACCCTAAAAAATAAAGAGCACATTTCTGTGTGCTTGAGCC
The DNA here is from genome assembly GCA_032468195.1 of Cerberus rynchops. Taxonomy (NCBI): domain Eukaryota; kingdom Metazoa; phylum Chordata; class Lepidosauria; order Squamata; family Homalopsidae; genus Cerberus; species Cerberus rynchops. The sequence continues at coordinate 323,247 of JANHFJ010010485.1, forward strand.
TCTTTAAATTCTTGTCTAAAATGTGGAGCAAAACTAGCTAATGGTTTTGACATATGATCTAACAATTGAATGAAATGCAATCATAACTGTATAGAAGTTATTTTTATTTAGCATGTACCTTTTAAAGATTTTATTTTATATTATAATGTTAATGAAAATGTGTTATATTTTTCAAGTGTTAATTCTATATTTGTTCTGCACTCGGTTATAACATTGCATATAAGGCTACAACTATTCATTCAAATTAATTAAAGCACATAACTTATATTTTGACTTACTGATTATTGATCATATTTATATAC
>JANHFJ010010485.1:327329-340829 GCA_032468195.1 Cerberus rynchops
AAACCACTTCCATGCGCGGAGGGAGTGCATCTAAACACCCAACTTCTTTTGCAGCCGCATCGCTCATTTCTTTTCAAACGGACGTGGGAGGCTGCTCTTGGCTAGGGGAGGAGGGCCTGGGGTGACCCGAAGCCTGGAGCTCCTGCCAGATCACTGTGGCGCAAGGTGAGGACCATGGCTCCTCCAGGAGAGCCCAGGCTGACTTCGTCCAGCACGCCCACCAGTCACCCATCCTGCGTCGGCCCTGCTCTAGCAGGCCGCGCCAGTCCTCCGCCCGGCTGGAATCGCCGCCCTCATCCTCACAGGGTCATCGTGCACCTGCTCAAAGAGGTGGCCGCTGCAGTTGAAGAACTTGCTGGCTCAGATTGTCTGGGAAGGCATCTGAAGGCAGTTTTGGGGCTATCTGAAGCTCTGTTATCAGCTGAAGATGCCTTCTGCAAAGCCCTCTTCAGCCAATAACAGAACTGCAGATGCCTTCTGGAAGGCATCTGAATGCAAAATGGAGGCCGGGGCAATGCGCGTGTGTCTTCTTCTTCTGTGGCTCCTTGCCACCACCCACGTGCATCTTTTTGGCTGCAAAAGCAGCAGCCCCATGGACAGGCAAGGTGCGTGGGGTGGAAATTATGACACCCCTAAAAAAGAAGCCCAAGTCAGTTTTTTGGAGGGGACAAAAGAAAATAAGACCCAGGTGTATTTTGGGAGAAACATGGTAACATATGGAATGCTAAATTCCATGTTAGCCAATTTTGGACAAGTTTGGTCTTAAGCAGAAAAAAAAAATCCATTTAGCACAATTATTTGGCTTCAATCTACAAAATGGAAGTATTATCACTTATACAGGACCAAAACTAAACAATTTGTAAAACTCCGAGGAGTGCCAGTTATTATTATTTTTTAGTGGCTAGAAGATCAGCACAATCCACTAAAACATATGAAATAAGTTTTTGCTGTTAACTAGAAGCAACCTGGTTTCCACTAGCGACTAATCACCAAATTACAATCACTGACCAGCTGAGAGCAGAATGTTTATTTCTCAGCATTGTTGGCATAGTGTTTGTTTAGACTAATAGTAGAGGAAAGAAAGTTTCTTCCTCCGCTAACACATCCTGCTGAACATCAGAGTTGGAAGGGATCTTGAAGGTCTTCTAGTCCAACTCCGTTTGAGGCAGGAGACCCTATACCCGTGGTGGCGAACCTATGGAATGCGTGCCGGAAGTGGCATGCAAAACTGTCCTGCATACCATGCGCAGCCTCACAGGCTCCTTGTGCATATTCCTGCGCACAGATGTGTGCTGGCCAGCTGGCTTTCTTGCGTGAACACCGAAACCTGGAAGAGCAGCATCCCAGTGCACATATGTGCTCTGAGCATCGAACACCTGGTTTCCAATGTGTGCATGCACACCGTCCAGCTGTACATCATGCATGCATGCAAGCTGGGAGCCGTAAGCCTGGATGGCCAGCACACATGCGTGCAGAAACCAGACATTCAGCGCTCAGAGAACGTGTGCGCATTGGGATGCTGCTCTTCTTGGTTTAGGCGCTTCAGCACGCACAAAGACCAGCAACACCATGCGGTCCAGGCAAGGTAGTTTTGCGTGCCATTTCTGGCATGCAGGCTGGTACATGGTGATGTAAAAGGTTTGCCACCACTGCCCTAAAGCATTCTGGGCAAAGATAAGCTTACATGAATCTATGTGTAGCTTCAATCTTCTATTCAGGCATCACCAGTGATTTCTATACCAACGAACAAGTATTTGAGACATCAAGGAGAAACCAAACTTGATAAAACATACCCAGGAAAGCATTCTGCGTTTTCATCCAGTCAGCTTTATTTTGATCAGAAGTCATATTTAAGAACTGTTGTTTCAGCCAAACTCCACGGTCTTCCTCAAATGCCTTTCTCTGCATCAAGAGACAATATAAAATTACAAAAAATTAATGTATTTGATGTTTTGTCAACTTCAAAAATAATGCAAAAATTACTTTTGCTATTTTTTTTGTATTTGTAGCATATCATTTATTTGATTTATACTGTGCTTCATTTTCTACACTAGTGAGCACTCAAAGCAGCTAATAAAACATATATAGTTAGTCCTCGGTTAATGAACAGTTCTTTAACGACTGAAATTACAAAACCACACAAAGGACATTTCACAGCCCATAAATTATTTCCGACTACTGCAAAATGTTGCAACCACCCCAGCATTCACATGACTGCGATCCGGGTGCTTAGCAACCTCTTTGCACTTATGACTTGATTGCCATTTACAATCTTCCCTTCCCAGAAAGTCAATGGGGAAGCTGGTAAGGAAAGTTGCAAACTACTGCCCCTTGCTGAGAGGACTCCCTCTTGTCTCTGGGAACAGGATAAGGAAAATCCCTGCCACTTCCTGCATGCTTGAATCTCAGCAACCAAAATCCAAATGCACAGAGCCTGAAATCCTTCTCTCTATGCTTCTGTGGAGAGCTCCGCAGAGACAGAGAGAGGACCCCCAGTTCCATGCCACGACTCCTGCCCTCTGAAACATCATGCCCCTCAAGGTGAGATCAACTCTCTTGACTTTCCAAAAGAGCCTGAAAACATGGTTGGGCCAACTGGCCTGGGGCCTTGTTGGGGGTCTCCCATTTTGGAGGTGACTGGGGAAGATTTCCACCTCCACCCCAGTTATGCATTGGTCCTTTTTATTCACTTGGTATTAATGTTAATGTTTTTTTCAATACTGAATGCTTTAATGTTTTTTACATCCTAATTGTTTTATACTATAATTTATGGCACTGTAAACCGCCCAGAGTCGCTTGATGGGTGACACATGAATTTAACAAATAAAAATAAATGTCTTTCCTTAACAATTAAACCAATTTGCAATGAGAGAAGTAATCCCCTAGGCATAAAGCTACTTAGGGCTTTGAAAAGCCACATCAATACTGCAAATTATGCTCGGTAAATGTCTGGTAACCAGGGCAAATCTTTTTGTAGATACTATGCGATTGCTGTACCTTCTATTACTTTGCAATTTACTTGCTTAATTTTCATCAACTGAAACCTTTGGACCATTTTCAAGGAGTAGCCCCCATATAGAGAACATGCAGTAGTCAAGAAGGGTTTATCACTTAACAGATAACTATTGTTAAATCTAATCAACTCTAGAGCGGCTCTTCATCACAGTTGCTATCTGTGAATCCAGTGGCAGTTATAGATCAGGAATCTCCTCTTTCAGGGGAGTACAATGGACTGAAACTAGTTAAGAATATGAGAAATTAATCCTGAAGTATAGAGAATTGTGATGACATTGACACTTGAGTTATATGGCTGAAAATGAAAGATTCAGACTTTTCAAAACAGCCTTGTATGCAGTGATAGGGGGACAATCTATTTTTTAAGTTTAAAAAAGTGCACATGCTGTTATAAATATTCCTCCTTTTGAACTTTTCAACGATCCCCATGTGAAACACGGATAAAGTAAAAACAAAGTCTATTCTATTTATGGGTATAATTCTTGGTCATCTGATTGCCTAAGAAATTATTAATCTTCAGTTTTATGAAAAGTACCTCCAGTCCTAATCTAATAGCTGCTTCAGTAAAACTTTTACGTTCTTTTTCAAAGTTCTTCTTTTGTTCTCTGAACAACTTCCATTCTTCCTTGAGTCTCTCTTTTTCTTCCAGCAAGTAACAATCCTGTAGCAATGTACTGGTATCATCATCACCACAGGGAGCAGTTAGCTGCTGCTGCAGATAGAATATGAAGTACGGAGAAATCAAATGAGGTTATTTGAAAGCTACCTCCCTGGCCACAATCAAGTTAATCAAATAACATTAAAAACCCAACTGGAACAAAACAAATGGTATCACATTAAGCCAGAAGTCAGAATAATGTATAGGATGGAGAGGGGAATCCAAAAACTAAATTACTAAATAAGCAAACCCAAACCAAACCCAAACTCTACATGAACACTGGTCTCTTTACAGCTTCTCTTTCAAGATCCTTAATTTGGGATAGAGTCAGGGCAACTGGATGGAGTTGAGTGTTTAGTGGCCAGATGCCCTTCTTGATGCCACACAGAGTTCACAGAAGGTTTTTCTTTCTTTGCATTCTAGAAGAGAGAAATATCTGCCGCTATCTAGGATTGAACTCTCAACTTTCTGAGTGGAAGGTGAGCATCTTCACCACTAGGCCACCATACCACTCATTGTTTTCCTTACAGCGAGCATGAGAAAATGTTAACACTAGCCTAGTTCCAAGCAATGCAAAGAAGGCAGAGTGGATGATTCACGCAATGTTCCTTTCTTCATCAATATATCAAAATCAATTAAATATTTAGAATGTTAAGCAAGTTCTGAAGATCGCTGCTATGCCAGTTCTTAAGATATGCTTTTCTTCTATTTGTACAACTGGAGTATAGTCTGATACACTTCTTTTATTCTTCTTGTAAATTACATCTTTTATGAAACTGGTACATATTTGAATGCTTACTTGTAAAAGCTGCTGTTGAGTTTTTATCATCTCCTTGCACTGCTGAATTTCCAGATGCAGTCCTTCAACTTCCAGTTCATGCTCATGTCGTGAGACTGTATCTTTGTCATTCAGAGAGCCAGAATATACATGCGATACTACACATTTGAAAAAGTGCTTGATTATTTTTGGGGTATTTAGTTTAATTGAATGTATTCAATTAATCAATTATTTACAATGTATATTGCATATTTATCAACTCTGACATATCCCTTGATATGTAGTACAGATAGTCCTTGATTTACAACCATTAAGTAGTAACTGAAGTTACAACAGCACTGAAAAAAGTGATTTATGACCAGTTTCAACAATTACAATCCCCATGGTCACATAGTAAAAATTCGGGCACTTGGCAACTGGCTTGTATTTATGACAGCTGCAGTGTCCTAGGATCACATGATCACCTTTTGCAAAGTCAATGGGGAAGCCACTCACTTAACATCTGCAGTGATTCAACTGTGGCAAGAAAGATTGTAAAATGAGGCAAAAGTCAGTTAACAACTGTCTTGCTTAGCAACGGAAATTTTGAGCTCAATTATGATAGCATGTCGAGGGCTACCCACAAGTTCTTGCTTGCAGGCAAATGGTGTTTCTTGCAGGTCTTACAGTGCACCGTTATTGCTACTTTGTCATGCCATTGTTTGTAGTCAGTTACAGATAGAGATAGAGGTACAGGCAGTCCTTGGATTATGAGAGCAATTGGAATTGCCACTGGTAAGAAACATGGTTGTACAGTGCAATGTCACATGACTGCATTGCTTAGTGATGGCAGTTCTGGGAGTCCCAGTTGTTGGATTGTTAAGCAAGGACCTCAAGTGACCACAACTTCCAATTTCTTGCCAGCTTTGCCATGACTTTGCTTGTGGGAAGCTGGCAAGGAATACTGGAAATTGCCGGCTTGTTGAGCTGGCCACTGAGCACCCAGATTGTGATCATGTGACCAAGTGGATGTTGTGACAGTTGGAATTCCAAGGACCAGTTGTAATAACCACTTATTCAGTGCTGTCATAAGGTTGTAGGGTACTGAACATATGGTTGTAAACCTAAGGACCACCTGCATAGACAACTGATTGCATTAATTTGTATTTCTTACTAAGTTTGGTTTTAGAAAACACTATATAGAAGAATTCTACATAAAACATATTTTCATTAAATCTATTTAATCCTCTCAACTGACAGGACATTAAATTGCTTTTTATTTGTTTATAATCTCTGGGACATCATGACTTTTATTTAGATCCTTTAGATTAACAGGGCTGTTTGAAAATAATTATTTAAAAATCCAAAAAATAATTGATAAGGCTTTGTCTTAAATGAATAGAATCAGACATGACTGCCTGGGGAACAAAAGAATAAAATAAAAATGTATGCACTAATATCATATACTAATTGTTTGTATGCACTAATATATATACTTAATTGTTTGTAATTTTAATTGTTTAATATTATTTTAATTGATTTTTAAAATTAAATTCTAAAGTTGTTTTAATTGATCAGCCATTATTTAATTATTTTAATTGGTTTTTAAATTGTTTATGCTTATTTTACTGGCTGTAAACCACCCCGAGTCCCCAGGGAGAGGGGGCAGTATATAAATCGTGAAAAATAAAAATGAAAAAAATAAATTATGACCGCTGCAGCATCCCTGTGGTCATGCGATCAGAATTCAGATGCTTGGCAATTGACTCACATTTATGACAGTCACAGTGTCCCGGGGAATCATGTGATTCCCCCTTCTGCGACCTTCCGACAAGCAAAGTCAACGCGTTGTCACTAAACAACCATGTGTCCAACTTAACAACTGCAGTGAACGGCTTAACAACTATCTGAAGAAAGGTCATAGAATGGGGCGAAAGTCCCCACTCATCAAGTGTCTCACTCAGCAACATAAATTTTGGGCTCCGTTGCAATCGTGAGTCAAGGCCTGCCTGTATGAAGGGATGCCCCCCCCCACTCCTTGAACCTTTACTAGGAGATTCGTGTATCAGATTGCCACGTCTCAGCACAAAAGACGGTCGTTACTGGAGTCTGGGCTGAGATGCAGAATGCCGCCAGCAGCCCCCCTCCCCAGAGTCGCAAATATGAGTTTTAGGCGTCCCTGGAGGAGCCCCCTCCCTCCACAGCGGGAAAGAAGGCGGAGAATCTCTCTGTCGTCCCTCGGAGAAGATTCTGGTTTGAGGGAGGGGGAATTGGGGAGGTATCCAAATGGGCCCACCCAGCGCCAGGCAGCAGCCAAATTTCGTGCCTGCCCCTCTGTTGCTACCCAGGCCGTCCTGCCCCCCAAATGGACCCTCTTCTGCTGATGGAGGTCTTGCTTTGCAGCCACTTTTCAGAGCTGGTCCCCAAAAGTCAAACACCTGGCTAATAAATAAGATAGCACTTTATGGTTATTACTTTGCATATGAGGGCAAAGTGTAATTTCCTGTCTTGCAGGTTAACAAAAAGAAGGAAAGAGGCCAGTGCCTTAATTAGCCCACCTTATTATCACCATCTTAGAATTACTAGAGTTGCTGACCGGGGCTCCTGAGATCTTGAGAGATACAGGCTGAAGAATGTAAGGGGACTGTAGCCTAAAATCAACAGCCACAACACCTTTGGCTGTGCTCCTGATGGCTTTGCAACTGCCCGGGGGCACCTGCAACACGTTGCCCTATATTAAGCTCCCAATTCCCTTTCACGATAGTTTTTTGTTGTTGTTTGTTTGTTTGTTTAAATTGCCATCTGGGCACTTTCAACAGAGCTAAGCCGTTTCCCTTTCCAGAAACCCCTCAAGAATTGAACCATCATTATTTTCTTGCACTCACACATAGAATTAAAGGGATATAGTTCAATCCTGGCTAATAAATTCCATATAATTCCAGCCCCCTCCTCTTCTTCCACCTCCATCTGCTGAGGGAGCCAAGGTGAACCTCCTTTAGAAGTGCTGATTGTTCAGCTTAGGAAAAGTCCAGGGCAATTAGATGTTTTATGGAAAGCCCATTGCTCACAAATGTAATATATAATAGATTTTTCCTGGGAATAGGTTGAAGAAGCAGATTCGCCTGTACAGTCCAACATCTGCCTGGATGCCACATGTACAGAGTTGCCTTCTACAAGATCTACAGGAGCAGCAGTGAATAGATTGAAAAGAATGGCCTACACAATGGGAACAATGGCAAATTTAAATAAGTGCATCCTGATTTCCAATTTGGTTTAACACCCCTTTGCACATGGTAAATATCAATGGGCACCAAATAGTCCAGGGTAGGAGCTTGGGTTTCATCTAAAAAGGCAGGTAGCTTAAGGCCATTCCTGAAAGAAAGAGAGACCTTTTCCTCAAGTGGATGTTTAAGCCAGGTTTTGTTATATCACAATTAATACAAAAGGGATTTGCACATATGAGTTAGGTGAAAACTGGCTTTGAGGTGAGTTTTCTATGGCCAAATAGGGAGGAACATTTTAAGTTCATTTTATGACGCAGTGTACAGAGTCAGACGGAGTGCCTCAGTGCATTGGGTTATCCACCGTGTTGTATAGATGTGGAGGAGTCTATAGTAGCAAAGATGATCCTGGAAATATGTAGGACCCATTGCCTTGGCAAAAGGAAGCATTATAAGCAATCTCCATCAAAATAGTTCGGAGTTGATTTCGTGCCCTAGTCTATCTAGTGGGATTGCATCAATCTTAAATCTTCCCTCTTCCTAATTTAGAGTGTACAATATAAATTTTAATCTCTCAATAGCCTTTCCTCTCAAATTAGGAATAATAGCAATAAGAATCTGTGATAGTAAGAGTTAATCTCTCACTAGACCCATTGAAGATAGCACCACAATATTATTCTGGTTTTTAATTTATTCATGAATATTGCAAGAATGGATCTGTGGGAATTACAGAACTTCTGTAAATTAGAAACCTTTAGCAGCACCTATTAACTCAATAGATAGCTTTTGGGCATATTGGAAGAATTAAAAAAAAACTAAAAAAGCAGGATGTGATACAGAATTGAAGAAGTGTTCACTGGGGTTATTTCAGCTTAATTGCATAATGCCAAATGATCCAAATGTTCAAGAATATCATCTTATCCTAAACTGCATATTGAGTGAATACTGTCCTTTCTCATAAGTGAGTTGGTAAATCCAATCCCAGTTTAGGTTTATTTTCCCCCTAAGAATCTCTGATGAGCAGAGAGGGAAAATTGGTGACATGAATTTATCTAGTTTGTCTTTATTTTTTGTAGAGAAAAAAATATGTCCTTAGCTCATGGTGAGATGATCATCCTGGGCACCAAATATTTAGGATAGAGAAGGAGAAAGAAAAGTTTTGAGAAGCAGAGCTTTGCATTCTGGCTTCTGATATAAGAATTTATAATGTAGAATCTTTTAACTTCAGCGGAGTATATTTAATTTCAGTAAGTGAAATGTGGATCTGGATCATCACGTTCATCTTCTCTGGCATCAAAATCTTGTGGGTCGGTTTTGTTCCTGAAAACTTCTAGAGGATTCTGACGGAATTCATACCGAATATCCGAAGTCCCCCTCTGTCTAGTTTTCACTCTATTGCAATCCCAACTTCAGGCTCTAAACTGACCTAAAGCAACTTGGCAGGAAATGTAAGATATTAAAACATTGTTCCTTTAACATTTGCAATCAGTTACCAAGTGCAATCAAGACAACTGGAAAGAATTTGCTTCAGCGAAGATTAATCTCCCCACCCTTTCTTTAAAAAAAAAAATCAGTAAAAAATAGTAAATTATGATTACATTTTACATGGAGAAATACAGCTTCCTACTGCCTCTCAAGCAACAGGACTTGGCCACCATGTCTTTGCCTGCAAACCGAGACCTAGTTAATATTTAGATGGTGGCTGGGGGGGGTGAGGGGCATCTACTAAGAATTTTTAGCGCTGCAGTAGACTTTGAAAAATCTTAGAAAATGACAAATAGCAAACTTTTTCCCCATTATTGCCAAGAAAATTGCATGGGAATGTGTCCATGGAGTGTTGACCTCAACTTGCGAGTATCTTCAGGTTTACTTGGTAGCCACGGAAAGACTGAGGGCACCCAAATGTCCACACAGCTGCTTTTTGTCTCTTCTGTGATCACTGATTTGCTTTGTACCGAGCGCTGTGTTTGTAATAAACCGACACCACAAATAGCAATGGCTTTGATAGCTACGTCTAAAAATGCCCGAGGTTCTCCTTTCTTGTTAGTAGTGCAAGAATATTGCCTGCAGTTCAGCATCTGTGCCATCTGCTTGGACCAGAGCGATATGGCTTTCAGACTTTGTGTCTGTGTGTGTGCTGATATGTGTGTGTGTGTGTGTGTGTGTGTGTGCATTTGAGTTTGGTGGTTTTTTTAACTCTTGGCAATTGCCTGGACAAATCCCTGCAGTTTTCTTGGGAAAGTTGTTCAGAAGCGCTTTGCCATTGCCTCCTTTCTAGGGTTGAGAGAATTCAAATTCTAATTCAAATTTTATTTGTCACGTACACAGCCGTATGCAATATGGTGTATAGTGAAATGCTTAGACCAGAAAAGGACTGGTCCAAGGCCACCCACTGTGCTTTGCACCTAAGGTAGGATTAGAACTCGCAATCTTCCTCTTTCTAGCCTAATGCTTTAACCATTACACCAAACTTGCTCTATCAGATCATTCAGGTGACTCAGCTATACAAAATATTACTTCCCAATGAGCAAAGCTCACTGTTGCAGGGTGAGCATCTTAGAAGTTATAGCCCTACACATATAAAAGACCAATCTGCCAAAGATGGTTCCAAATATCCCATTTTATGGAAGCCTTAAAGCGAACAACCCAAAGAGACCCAGGGAAATCAGAGGTTCGGTGGTCACTTGGAAACAGTGTTTGAAATACTTAAGGCCATGCCTTTTGTTTTTCCGTATCTTCTGCTGAGAGGATCTCCTGTTCACAAGTTCTCTGTGGTGCTTTGCAGGTGAGTAGAAAGGTCAACAAAGATCAAGAGTCCCTATATGGCCAATTCTCCACAGCCAACTCACTGCAGGACAATGCACAAAATTATTGTAACTTTTTATTTCTGGATTGACTTTCTTTATTACTACATTGGCCATAGTTGCACTGAAATTAATTTAACTTTTTATTTGTTGAATATGTTAAATTGTCCCACAGTAAGTTGTCCCATGGCGAATTGGCCATAGTGAGTTGGCCGTGGTGAGTTGTCCCATTCCATTGCTGTGCAGTGTAATTCAAAGTGGGGATTTGATTCCATAGCACTGCAACTCAAATTTATGAATTTGTAATTTACCTCAAAGTTCTGATTTAATAAACCTAGGTAGACACATGAGCAAAAGTCCATTGAATCAAGTCAAGGGCATTGACTGAGTCCAGTGAGGGGGGTGGGCGAAGTATACATGTTTAACCTGTTAATTCTGAATTCTAAGTCCTTCTCTTAGAGTCACACTGCCCCAACCGTTGGGTATGACTCTGCCTATCTGCTGTAATGTATTCTAATATTTAATGCCTTTGCCTAGCTGTTTCTTTCCTACTTTCAGATGGCAATCAAGACTTTTGGCAGCCTCATTCGGATGGTTCACAGAAATGCACGGAGCAAATTTAGCCCACCCATTATGAATGAAAGAATCCCCATTCAGCTCCTCTGTCACTTCTTGGTTGTTCGCATTCCTGCAGGAACACGTTAGAAGAAGAATGTGAATCAAGTTGGAAATACATCCAGATTAATTTTATGGGGTGGGGGAGGGTGTTTGAGGGAGAGAGAATGAGATGATTTAGACAGCAAATCGCCATGCAGATGAACCGTGGAATACCCAGCTTGTCTTCGTGAAACCCTGTTTGTTTTCTTATACGAGTCTCGGTCAGTCTTTGTAAAGGCGTAGCAAGGCCAAAGGACTCCCATCCCAACGTCAATGGAGCAAGCCAGCTGGTTCTTCCAAGGTACTAAGCCACTGTTTCTAGGATCGGGTCACTGATCTATACCATCACATCATTAAATATCCTCAGCTGAATTGAAGAGCCATCTCCCTGTATTCTGAATAACTAAAAGAGATTAATAGTTAGGTTACCAGTTTGTCACACCAGCTACTGATGTGTTTCTGGGCCTGTAAAGTTTAAATAATAACGGTTCTGAAAGGATTGGGATATATACGCTAAAGGTCTTCTCAGTGATGAAGTTCTCGGTGGATTAGTCTCTCTACATAGAGAGAAAGGGTTGGTGACATTTTAATTTAGGTTTTCAAATGCTTTCTGTGATGTTTACTTTATGGCATTCTTTGATTCTGTGACTGAAAAAAATCTGCTTTTGATCTTCTCCTTTTGGATTAAGGTAGTTATACTGGTTTTAATCAACAGCTGTTGACTATATGCCTTTTTTCAATCTTGAAAAGCAAGATTTATAGAATAAAGCTGCTTTGGAAGAAAACAGTCCTGAAAAACAGCTAGGAAATACACAAAGTAGAAGTCAAGTGGCTGATCATTATTTATTTGATTATGCTTATTTATAAATAAAAAAGTGAAATGCTAATTTTCAATGCAAGTTTTGAGGCAATGTTTCTTCAGTAGGTTCCTTATTACTTTCATTTCCACAGAGATCAGCAAAGAATGGCCTGCAGATGCTTCTCAGAAATATTTCACATGAGGGAAAAGAAGTATTTTGGGTTTATTGACATAGAAGCCAAGACTGAACCCTATACCACTTAACTTATCAAACCTCTGCTGACAGCCTACCCAGGAGCCCTGAGACTACGAACCTGACCCTTCCTGCAGCTTTCCAGAAAAACACAGAAATTGCCCTTTCAGCAATAAAAAAGAAGAACTCGGTTCCTAGATTTCAATTGGCCATTGTCACCTTTTGGAATTTCTCCTGCTGCTAGTCAGAACTTCCAAAGAAATAGTCTCATTTTACAGAGATTTTCTGCCAAGGGATGTGTTTACTATTGACTTCTGTGCAGTACGTTTCCTTGACATCTTCATGTGCTAGTTGCAGGGAGTGTGTTTGCAAATACAAAGTCAGAAGATGATTGCCTTCTTTTGCTCTGTGAAGCAGAACCGAGATTTCTAGAATGATTCACTCACCAAGAGTAGGAGGATTGAGTTTTCCATTTATAAAACAGTATCAGCTGAAGCAGAACACCCAGCCTCCTCAGGACTTTTCATAAAATGTAGTGGTTGGGCTTGCGGCATGTAATATATTTTCACAGAAATATGCTGGAAACATAATGATCTGTTCACTCACTGGGAATTTGGCAACCACTGGCTCAGTCTTGCAAGGAGAAACAAATCACACAACAACAAAAGTTGAACTTTTTGGTCCCATGTTCTCCATGCTGCAGAAACTGGAAAGCGCCTTGTGGTACGAAGCCTTGAGAAGCCCCTCACTTAGGGAATAGCCACATACCGCAGCTGTGGTGCTCCTCGCCTACCCCCAGAATCAGCAGGGGACCTTCAGGCCCTAAATCTTCCTGCGCACTCTTAACACACATCTGAGACATGTTTGCGCAGGGCTGCTGCCCACGTAGCTTTACTAGACAAAGTGATGAGTGGAATTCCACCCTCTTCCAACTGACATGCACAACCCACTGACAGGAGCATGTTAGGGAACTAGGAAGCTGTCAGGACATCCAGTGTTTATTCACAACAGTTCAAATGCTCAGAGGATGAGAGAATCCTAGTTAACGTAACCGCTCTGGAGAGCCAGTTCGGTGTCATGGATAAGGCCCGGGCTGGAAACCAGGAGATGGTGAATTCTAGTCTTAGCTTAACCAGGAAAGCTGATTGAGTGACTTCAAACCACCTACTCTGAACTAGCTCATGAGACCCATTGAGTGACAAGCAGGTCAACCAATTTCTGTTGCAACCAACACTTGGTCAATCCACAAAAGGGGATCCTGCACTTGTGGGAAAACAGTAGGAAGGGGAAAAAAAGTTAACACAATTTCTCTGTTTCTCTATCAAAGTTTAATTGAAGAATTGTGTTGAATCTTAAGCTCCTGGGATGCCGGACATGCTAAATAGATCCTGAGGTC